>PVHX01003731.1:0-86054 GCA_004024805.1 Geosciurus inauris | reverse complement strand
TTTCATGATGTTTAGACAGAATAAATGGCCCGCATTACTCTTTTTGGTAAAATTGAAAAATTTTTTATATTCTGTTCTCTATGTTTAATTATGGTATTGTAGGCTTATATTGGTTTTGTTTTGGGGTTAAAGAAAAGGCTTAATTTTTACACACACATTGCCTATTCTCAGTGCCCCCCACCACTACCCATAGTATCATGTTTTCAGTTTTACTAGTAATCAGATAATAGAAATTAGCTCTCTTTAATGAAAAGTTAACAGATATTTTTCTTGGTTGACCAAGGTCTGCGTTAAATTTGCAGGCCTCTTTCCTGCCCACCATAAAGAAATAAAATCTATCCTTGTGAAGAAACAACAGGTTCTAGTCAGGATATTTCCAAATGTATAGTTTTGTTATTTATTTTCTTTGTAAATAGTAACAAGATATTCATAGGAGAATGTCATGGCTGGGTACATAATAAAATATAAAGCCATGATCAAGTAACACTCTTCAGTAGGTGAAGCTAGATTTTAATGGCTACACTCTCACAGTTGGAAACACCAGTGAAGCAGTTGTCAAGGTGAATTTTTTTGAAATAAAGACATGCCATCTTTTAAGGGTTAAGGTTTTCAGGCAGTTTTGAATGCATAAGAAATAAAACAGTTTAGATTTTTCTTGAAGAAAAATCACTGAATGAGCTCTAAATTTGAATTTGAAAACAAGAAAACCCTATATGATAAAATTGTAAAATGCAGTTATTTGCCGTGTTTCCCCCATCCTTTAAAAAGGGGGGGCGGGGTGTTTCTTCTGTTTTCCATTCACATGTTCCAACAAGACTTTTTTTCATAAGAGGGGGAGTTCTTTTAATTAACTTCTAAAATTCTAATTGATATCTCGTACATTTTGATTTTCTAGAATAAGAAAATAATAGCAAAAGCTGGTTAGAGTAACTGGTAAAGTAATTGGATACAAACGAAGTACTTTTGGAAGGACAGTAAAGAACTTCTTAATATCCTATTTCTGTCTCCAGGTCAATCATTCTTATTGATATACCTTTCTTTAAGGTAATCGAGAAGACCTTTAACTCCTGTTACAGACTAAGAATTTTTTTTTAAAAAAGTCTATAATTCTGTGGTTGAAATCTGTTGACTCCCAGGCTTAACTCTCTTTCCATTCAGGATCTTGTTTCTAGTTTTTTATTTCCATTATTTTTCATTATTACTAAATTTTTCAGAGAAAGTTTGGTAACATTTTGGTACAAATTACTTCTATCTCAAATTAGAATGTTTCAGGAATAAATTATGAAACATCATTTGATGAAATTAAGTTGGTAGTTAATGACTAGTATCTACCAGCTCTTAAAGTTCTCAAATAGTGAAATATACAGCATAAAAGTAAATATATATTACAATCATATGTTTAGAAAAGATAGTTTTCTACCTGTGTTTTCTTCCATATTATTACTATTTGTCAGCTTCAATTGAAATGAATCTGCAATTTTACTCCCACTAGAGGAAAAATTGTATTTCTTAAATTTACAGAAACATTTCTTTACCATATTTTAATCATATTTTTTGCTCTCCAAAGAATAATATAACCAGGGCTGGGGTTATGGCGCAGTGGTAGCGTGCTCGCCTAGCACGCGGGAGGCACTGGGTTCGATCCTCAGCGCCACATAAAAATAAAATAAAGTGACTGTGTCCACCTACAACTAGAAAATAAATATTAAAAAAAAAAGAATAATATAACCAGCAGTCTGTTCATTATTAGGCATTATTTTAATGAGATATGTTATGAAATTTAAATATTAAAATGTCAAAGATCTATTCATTAGTTTCCTGAGGTTTGCTATGAATGGCAAACCTGCCCTTTTTATAAGATATGGGAAGTATATCAGTCTGTAAAAAAAATTGTAAGTCACAAATACTGTGATATACACAAATAAATTCATCCTATTTTGGGTCTGATATCTTTTAGTGTTACTTTTCTTCTCAAGATCTAATAATGTTGAGGTTAGTGTTTCATTAATTATCTTGCTACTTTTAATCCAGCTGTTCTATTTTGAAGTTTTATTCGATTCTAGATCTAAAACAACCTTAAGCATCTGATTCTTCATACTAAAGTTTTCAATTTTTCTTTTCATTTGTTTTCTATTCTTTGAAACATTGAGAGATACTTTATCCTACTTCAGATAATACTTCTAGTTCTCTGTGCTTCATCTTACAAAGTTTTCTCTAATCTGGACCAAAAAAAAAAAAACTTAAATTGATCCTTTGGAGAAATTCTAGATTATAATATCAGAAAAGGTACTAAATCAGATATAAAGGTAAGTACAAGGGGGGGCTGACGGTGTAGCTCAGTGGTAGAGCGCTTGCCTAGCATGCGTGAGGCACTGGGTTCGATCCTCAGCACCACATATGAATAATAAATAAAATAAAGATCCATCAACGACTAAAAAAAAAAATTAAAAAAAAAAAGGTAAGTACAAGGAAGAATCTCTTTCAGAATGAGATAGTATCACTATTTAATCTTTCAAAGAGGTTCAAACCTCAGTTATCATATTCTTTTGCACTCATTGATCATAAGTTAGACACTGATCATTATGGACAATTTGACATCCATTTGTCTTTTAATATTAGTATATTGGAAGCTATCTAGACTGGCAAGTATTTTCACTGACACATTTTAATATAGTTTTGAATGACAATTTGCCTAATGTCTATTATGCAAGAGTTCTACATCTTTATAACTATATAAAGTTCTACAAGAGTTCTACATCTTTATAACTATATAATTTCTTATGCCATCTGTTCAATGTATAAATTTAAGTTTAAGTTAGAATTTATTATAACTCTGTGTGTATAGTTAGAGCTAATGCACAGATATGTTTCATTTATAAAATGATAAATATATCAATTATTTTTAACAGTTAAAATTGTGTATATAGCTATAATTTTATATGCATACTTTTAATTTATGAAATGTGATATATAGATCCGCCAATTTGTTTTATTTTTTGTAGAGTCATTTGCCCTGGCTTCATAGCTCCCACCCAGGATTAGAAAAAATAAGTGCTATAGTATGGGAAGGCAATGACTGTAAGAAAGCTGACATGTCTGTACTTGAAATCAGTGGAATGATAATGAACAGAGTGAGTTTTAAGTTTTTATTCTTTCAATTCAAGGGTAAAATTAGTGATTGTCAATATATAAAATAATTACTGAAATGTTATATTAATAACCTGCTTGTCTCTTGCCTTCACCCTAAAAAAAAATAGTTATGTTGTGTGTTTTTGGCTCCATCTGTAATTTAAACAATGATTTGGTATAAAATTATTCTAATCTTTTAGGGTTTTCATTTCTCTGATTAAGAATAGATGATACAATGTAAAATTTTCCTGCTTTATGTTACTCTCTTTTTTGCTTTCAGTGGATAAAATTGAGAAACTTCATGGAGACCTATTTTTCTGTATTGTCTTTGCTGTTTCATATGTTTATTAAAAGCTACAATTTAAAAAATTGAACTAGAATATTTATATTTGTTCTTGATTGCTTTCTTAAATATATAGAACTAATGCTGACATTGGTCAAAATATTAAGAAGTTTGAAGAGGTATAGTACAAATACTATGGATTTTAATTTTAGTTTCTATTAAATTATTTCCTTTGTAAGATAATTATTTTAAAATTTTTTCTGATTTCTCTGGACAACTAGGGTATGATTTAACTTGCAATTCTGAATTTCTCTGGTGTATTTTAATGCTGGAAGTCTTGTCTTTACTTTTTGCAAAACAAGAATAAAAATAACTGGGTCTAGAAATTAATATGCTCCCTATTTCATATCTCAACGTGAACGATGAAACCAATCAACTTAGGGAAGTTCTAGAGACTTGCATCTAGTGGTGTTCTATAGCCTAACTATCTGTGAACTGATACATAACTTAGAATAATCTTATTTACCTGAAGTATCAGAGAAAAGTTAGCTACATGATATTTAAGATCCTTGCAGTTCTACCAGCCTACCATATTGGAAACTCTTATATTTAATTTTTCTCATTTTTAATAATCTCCCTACATGTTCTTCTCCTCTCTATTTAAGTCTTTGTCATGCTCTGTTTTTCTTAAACTGGTTTTAAGAAAACATTTGTATATTGAACTCTAATGAAAAACACAAGGTAGACATTTATTAGATAGGTATAGTTTTAGGGTCTTAAAGAATCAAATTGAAGTGTATATGAGATATTTTATGATATTGCAATATTTGAATATTTGCAGCTTTTAAAATAATGAGATGTGTAGGAATTTTAAACATCTAACATATGAGATAGTTAATCCTTTTGCATCTATGTAATGAATTATAGATCTAACAATTTTAAAAAACTGAAGATATAAATTACTTATAGTTTATGTATAGTAAACTTTATTTTTTCATGTGTTAAAACTAATATAATTTAACAAAATGATTTCCTGTTGTTAAAATAAAGGCTCGATTTTACTTTAGATAAAATGTATTTATATATATATTTTTTTCTTTTTTCCTCTCTCCCTCTGGCTCTCTCAAGGTGAACAGCCATATACCAGGAATAGGATACCAGATTTTTGGAAATGTAATCTCTCTAATCCTGGGTTTAACCCCATTTGTTTTCCGACTCTCTCAAGCTACAGACTTGGAACAACTCACAGTACATTCTGCTTCAGAACTTTATGTGATTGCATTTGGTTCTAATGAAGATGTCATGGTTCTTTCTATGGTTATAATAAGTTTTGTGGTTCGTGTGTCTCTTGTATGGATTTTCTTTTTCTTGCTCTGTGTAGCAGAAAGAACTTATAAACAGGTGGGTATAAAATAGACTTCTGAATAGAGAATATAATATCCTTTTCATAATGTCCAAAGTATTCCTGAAATATTTTAGTATTTCACTAAATCATTTTGACCTTATTTTATTCTGCTTTTATAATACGTAAGCAAAAAAATCATAAAATTATATTTTTATTTTCTGTGGTAATCTACTTGAAAATTAATCCTCATCTTAATTATTTTTTCTTAGCGATTGCTTTTTGCAAAACTCTTTGGACATTTAACGTCTGCAAGGAGGGCACGAAAATCTGAGGTTCCTCATTTCCGGCTGAAGAAAGTACAGAATATAAAAATGTGGCTATCTCTTCGTTCCTATCTTAAGGTAGAAATACATAATCGTGATAAAAGTACTCTTAATGTGCTGGCTTCCTCTAATAATTCCAATTTCTTCGTCGTTATGTATGTGTGTGTTGATGTATAGTTTCGCGTTTCTCATTCAAGTGCTGAATTAAGGATTTTGTTTCCACCTAGAATGGTAATGACAACCAGCAGAGGGAGCCCACCACTTAAAAAAGAATCTTGAAAAATCCATAACCAATGAGTCTCCTTACTGATGTGACCTATTACTATTTTAAAATATTAACTTATACTTCTAAGTCATTCTTTTCATACTCTTATCTTCTTGAATCTTTTAAGTATTTTTTGTTTGTGGAATTAAAATATGAAAATTCTAGAGGGAAAAGAAAACATATGAATTAGTTTTAGAAACAATTTTTTTTCTGGGGATTTTTTTGGTTATTGTATTAAACAGCAACGAATCTTTTTTTTTTTAATTTTTTTTAGTTGTAGATGGATACAATATCTTTATTTTATTTTTATGTGGTGCTGAGGATTGAACCCGGAGCCTCACACATGGAAGGCAAGTGCTCTACCACTGAGCCACAATCCCAGCCCCCAGCAACGAATCTTATATATGGAGTAATCATGCAAGTTCAAGGATGTTTATTCAAAACACTATCTTATTAAAATTGACTCAAAGACAAGTAAACTCTTACATATCAAGATCTTTAATGCTTTTTATTTTGAAGTAACAAAGAAATTTTAAAAAGAGAAAGTTTGCATTACTCTTATATTTTAAAAAATTCATTTTCCTGTTTAAGTCTGTTACCTTTCATTGGTAAATGCTAAAAATTAGAATAGATTTTTTTCCTCACTGTGAGGGATATATGGAAAGGATGGATGTAATCTCTGTTGCTTGACTTAGAAAGAATTATTTCCCATCATTAGCAATCCTAAGTAGATACTGCTTTTTTTTTTGATACTTAGATGATTTTATGCAGTGACGTTTATTATTTAAATGTTAACTATGTGCCCTTCGCTGTTGTTTCAATCAAGGTTCTTGCCCTTAGGAGCTTACATTTCTGTAAGGAAAACATGTAAGCCCAGACCTAGAAATTATCCTTAATACTAGCTTTATACTCTCTTGATTTCCAGTATCCAAGTTATTATCAATTCCTGTCCTTTCTGCTTCCAGAATATATCTTAAATGTATTTTTTTTCTTTGTTTCCATTATTTCCACCCTAATTGAACTCATCATTCATCTTCTGCTGCTGCATTTGTCTCTTAATTGGCCTCCAAGGTTTCATATTTCTTCCCTCTAGTGCTTTCTTCAGCCTGCCGTAAGCAATCTTTAATTCACATAATCATAGAATTCTTAAAACTTTTTGGAAGATCTCCATTGATTTTAGGATAAAAAACAAAATCTTACTATGGTTTATAATGCTATTCATGACGTAGGCCCTGCTTTGTCACCACTTTTGTCTCATTTTGAAACAACTTCCCTCTCTAACCTTCCCTCTCCAACTGCTTTAGTTCTTCAAATACACTGTGAGCCTTTCTGCTTTATGCACTTGCATATGCTCTTCTTTCTTGCCTAGAGCTCTTATATTTGCCATCCTGCCTCTGCCCCTTAGTTTGGTGTAAATATCACTTTCTCACGGAGATCATCTCAGGCCCGCACTCATAGTCCCCAAATCTAAATTCTAAGTCTCCCTGAGAGTTATCTCAAAGCAACCAATCTTTACTTTTCCTTCATAGCACTTTATCACAGCTTACATATATATATTACAAGTTGATGTCATAGTCTCCTACTAGTTCCTGTCAAAGTAGAGACTGTGACTGTTTTAGTTTTGTCTATATTTCTTATGCCTAATACAGTGCCTCATTTTGAATAGGTACTCAAGAAACAGTTGTTGAATAAATGATTGTAGTGTTTGACAAAAAGATATGCTAACAATTGTATGCTATATGGACACTATTTTTAGTATATTGCAAATTGGCAGGAAATATTAACACTGTGCAATTAAAATTCATCTGACAAGTTAGGTATATTTTCAGCATTTTAAACTATGACCAATCTGCAGTGATGAATCAACACATTTATTGAAAAAATGGAAATTAACTGCTAATTAGTAAACATATTTAAAAGTGTTCTCCTTTTTTCTCCTCCCTAGCGTCGAGGTCCTCAGAGATCAGTTGATGTAATAGTTTCATCTGCTTTCTTATTGACTATCTCAGTTGTATTTATCTGTTGTGCTCAGGTGAGTTAACTTGTTCTAGGTAGAGATCAAACCATGAGATATTAAATATTATTTCAAAAGTCTTCCTAATAATAAATAAAGTAATAATATAAATAAGCCTAGACAGGTAAGTTTTGAAATTGACTTTTTGCAATTTTGACTTTTTGCAATTTATTTTTTTCAGTAGAATGAATAAATATTTTATTTATCTCTGTGTCATGAACAGTAGGCAGATAAACACATGTGTACACATGTTGGTTTTTGTATTTGAGCTTTTTTAAAAAATTTTGTTATGGACACAATACCTTTATTTTATTTTATTTATTTTTATGTGGTGCTGAGGCTCGAACCCAGTGCCTTACACATACTAGGCAAGTGCTCTACCATTAAGCTACAACCCTAGCCCCCTATTTGAGCTTTTTAATGTACATATCTGAACATACAAGTCAGTAAAAGATCAAAAATGAAGATAAAACTGAAAACCAGAGTAATTATGTATATGCATTAATCCTATGGCAGGATAAGAAAGTGAGGTGCGTTGTCAATTTTAGTATCCTATAGACTTGAAATTTTATGCCCACATGAGGATAGCAATGAGGCCTTGTTCAGCTTGCCATTTTAAACATATTCATATAAGAATATGTTTGGTATGAATATATTTTCAAAGGCCTACAGCTTCAGTGGAAAAGTAGATAAGAAAAATAGTCTGCCTACCACACAGGAAGACAAGAAAGCTTTGTATGACTCTGTATGACAAGGAGGGGGGAAATGTTTCTCTTAAAAATATAGAATTGTAGGTCTGCCTTTATTACAGATTTAGGGTTCAAGTTGGCATTATATATCTTATCTTGTAATTCCTACATCAAGAAGTTATTATAAAAAGTGGCCCTAGGCTCCTCGATATCTAGCAGAAGCAAAACCCAGACTGTTCTGGTGGATATGACTTCAGCCTAGACATTGCAGGATTTCCACAGATAAAGCCCCCTGAGGTTTAAAAACACATGAAGGAAAAAATCCAACATGAGTCAGCATATCAATAAATAGCAGGATTAGATCTCCAGCTATTTCAGTTAATAGACTCATCAGAAACTATAATTTTGTTAAAAATGATTAAAGATTTTTTGTGAGAAAAGAACAGAGATAGATTTGAAAAAGAACCAAATAATACTTCAGAAAAATGAAAAATACAGTTGTTGATGTTAGAAACACAATGAACAGAATTAATAACACATTCAAGACAGCAAAAGATACATTTAGTGAATAGGGAGAAAAATAAATGACCTAAAATCCAGGACAAAGACAAAGGAGTGGAAAATGTGAAAACAACTTGGAGACATAGGTGGGAAATCCAACATATGTCTAATAGGAATTCTAGGAGGAAAGAATAGCAGAAAGTAGAATACTTAGAGATAATATTTGAGTTTTTCATGTGTGTGTGTGTGTGTGTGTGTGTGTGTTAGTAGGGATCAAACCCAAGGGTTCTTTAACATAGAGTTACATCCCCAGCCCTTTGTTAATTTTTTATTTTGTGATAAGATCTCACTAAGTTCTGAGGCTAGTCTCAAACTTGTGATTCTCCTGCCTCAGCCTCTGAGTCACCGGGATTATGGACGTTTACCATTGTACCTAGAGGTCATGAATTTTTCTGAATTAATGAGATTACTTTTCAGGCACAAGAATAGTTTATAAAAACTTTACCATGTACTGGGCCACAAAATAATTCTCAACTAATAATAAGACTAATGCCATACAGACCACATGATCTAGCTGTAATACACTCAGATTAGAAAACAATGGTAGCAACAGATAAACTCATAGACTTGGACATTTTATTTTTATGGTACTAGGGATTGAACCCAGGGGTGCCTTACCACTGAACTACAGCCATAGCCTTTATTTCTTATTTTGAGACAGTGTCTTGCTCAGTTGCTGTAGCTCTTGCTCAGTTGCTGAGACTGGCCTCCAACTTTTGAGCCTCTTGCTTTTTAGCCTTTTCAGTCACTGGGATTACAGTTATGCACCACCATGCTCTACTCATTTTGGTAGTTTAAAACAAACATGAATTTTCCAAAGAAAAAGCATAGTATTAAACTGTAACCTACTGGCACAATTGAAAATTTCAAATTATAAGAATTGTCTTAATGCCATTAAAATGGAAAATATGAGTGAACAATTTTGTAGAAATGCATAATTTATTAAAACTGTCTCAATGAGTAATTAAAAACCTGAGGGTACCTAAAATTATAGGCAGTATTTAGTAGTTTAAAAATATGCCATTAACAAGGTGGGGTCACTGGCATACCACTGTAATCCCAATAACTTGAGGAGACTAAGGCAGGAAGATTGCAAGTTTGAGGCCAGCCTGTTCAATTATTTTTTAAAATAAAAATAAAAAAAACTGGGAGTATAGCTCAATGATAGAGTGCCATTGGGTTAAATGCCCAGTTCCACCAAAAACAAAAAATGCCATTAACAAAACTACATCTGACCCATGTGTTTTTTTTTTTTTTTCAATTATTTTGTACTTGTAGATGGGCAACATGCCTTTGTTTATTTTTACATGGTGCTAAGGATTGAACCCAGGGCCTCACAAGTGCTAGGCAAGTGCTCTGCCACTGAACTACAGCCCCAGCACTGACCCATATGATTTTACAAGTGAATTTTATCATACATTGAAACAGATGATCCTAATTTTACACAAAAGACTGGAGAATAAAAAGAGAATAGAAAGAGAAACTATTAATTCATTTTATGAGGCTACTATAACCTTGATACAAATACCAGAGAGCAGTATGAAAGTGGGAAACTTTTTATTAATTTTACTTATTGGTTTAGACATAAAATTCTTTAACAGTAGTACAGAGATAAAACCAGAAATTAAAAACAATGACATGACTGAGATAATTTATCCCTGGAATGCAGAGATCTTCAACTTCAGAAAATCCATTCATTTAATTCCTTTAGTTGATTAAAGGAGCCAAAAACATGCAATGGTCTCAATAGATGAAAACAATTTGTAAATTTTCAATGAAGATTTATAGTACAAGGGTTAGGAAGTATTGTCCTTAATCTGATAAAGTGTATTTTTCAAAATTTGGACCAACCATTGTACATAATGATATCACCTTAGGGTTATTTAATTTAAATTGAGACAAACTTACCCTCTCTAATCAACATTTTGATGGGGGATGCTAACCAACAAAATGGGGGGAGTAAATGATATGAACTTTGGAAGAAACAAAATCATAGACTTTATAATCATCTCTGTAGGCTATCCAAGTGGTTTTATGAAGACAGATTTATAGATATAGCTTTATGGCTATGGATTAAAAATATGGTATTTTTTAAGAAGATCAAGATCAACAGATATATCAACATAAGAAATCAATTTTGTTTCTAATTTTTTTCATAGAAACAAAACTGACCAATAACCAGTAAACATGTGAAACATATTCCTCCTTCTTAAAGATTAGCAGATGTTAAAAAGGTGGTTAGTAACAAGTACAGACAAAAATGAGGAAAACGGAATTTGATACATGGTTGAGAATATTTCATGGTTAGAATATAAATTATCTTGGTCATGGCATATTGTTATAAAATTTCTGGTTTTATCTCTCTACCATTAATTAAAGAATTTTATGTCTAAGTCAATAAGTGAAATTAATCAGAATTTCCCAGCAAATCCATAAACTTCTATAATGGGCCATATAATAAATATTTTGGACTTTTGCCTGACACAGAGTCCCTGAGATATTCCTGTTTCCCCTTCTTATTTCTCTTCTTCATCCTTAAGGGGAAATAAGTAAAAAATTATTCATAACTCAAAGACAAACAGAAAAAGGCCTCAAGCTAGATTTTGCCAATGAACCATCATTTGTTGGACCCAGCCATGTACAAAAACTGAATGCCATTTTCAGTAGCAACAAGGAAACAATAGTAGATTCCCAAGAACAAATCTAACACAATATAAGTAAGACCCTGTGGAGAAATACAATAAAAACTTATTAAAAGTTATGAAAGGAAGTGTAGACAAAAATGAGGGTAAACAGAATTTGACACATGGCTAATATAAATCAGTACAACTGTTTTAGAGACTAATGGAAGTATCTGATAAAGTTGAAGATGTGACTATCCAACGAGTAGCTATTAATTCCTAGAAGAATCCTTGCATACGTGCACAAGGGAACATAAGAATGTTTATTGCTGCATTGATTATAATAGGGAAAACTAATTGTTAAATGGTAAGAGTAGGCCAAGAAATTGTGGTTGATTCTCTTACTGCAATGTTTATATGAGTTAAAATAAATAAATTTAGAGCTAATATATCAGCATGGGTAAGTCTTGAATAAAAGCTTTGGTAGACTAAAAAACACATGGAAGCATGATGTGAATAATGTGATAACATTTATATAAAATTTAAGATATACATAACATAGTTTCAGCATATGTATGTAGCTATACTATTAAAAACCTGAATGGAAAAGATAAACACTAAATTTATTACCTAAGGGGAAGTTAGAAATCAGAGTGAAGGAAAAGTTTAAAGGGGTTTCAGTTGAATCTGTAATATTTTACTTTTCAAAAATCTGAAATATTATAAAACATTAAGATTTGACAAAACTTGGCTAGAGGACCTAGGGCTATAAATTACATTATTATTTATACTTTTGAGGTACTTAAAATATCTCATAATTAGTAGGTATATTTTGAAAATGTAATACTGCATTTATGAATAAACTGTATAAAGTTTAATATTTCTTTTAAAATGAAATGGTTTGAATAATAATTGCTGCTTCATATTGCCTTTTTCCATACACTTTTAGCTGCTTCATGTGCATGAGATCTTCCTTGATTGTCACTACAATTGGGAACTGGTAATCTGGTGCATCTCATTAACACTTTTTCTGTTAAGATTTGTTACCCTTGGATCAGAAACAAGTAAAAAATATAGCAATACCTCAATATTACTTACCGAACAGGTGAGTTTGTTATGTTACAAATTAATTTTTATAATCTACATAATACATTAAAATATTTTCATTTACTTCACATTTTGGGGAATATATTTGTTGAAGGTCTTTTGTATTATAAAACAAAACTTAAAATTTGATAAGGGCAAAACCTTTCTTTAATGTTTTTGCCTTGATTCAGATTTCAAATCTAATCTTTTCTTATGCCCCTTTTTCACTTATCAAGAAGTAATTTTTATAAAAATGATGAATTTTAAACTATTAGTGGGATATATTTGCTTTGCAGAGCCACATTGGAATAAGTTTACATTTTTGCTCAATAGACAGTTTAAATCATACTCTTGATTAGTTTTATTTTGTGTGACTTTGTTGAATATTTTTCTCTCACTATTTTCTAAGAATTATGTAAAAAACATTTTACAAGTAAGCTTGTTTGAATTTCCTTAGGAATAGTTTGATTTTAAAGAATCAGTAACCCCCTCAAATGAGTTCAATTAAAGGGAGCAGGGAGAATAGCCAAGAGAGATTCCTTAAGAAAGTATACTTAGCCCTCATAGAATTGGACACAGTCAGCCATCTCCTCCAACCTAACTTTGAGGTGAATGGTTTCTCATTTCTGCTCTTCTTTGTATCTTCTGACCCATAACCTCTCTATAGACTTGCTACCCCATAAATTTGGCTTACACGTGATCTTGGTTTATCTCAGTATGAGTTCTGCCCTGGACCTTACTAACTTTTCAGTTCACATACCTACAATATCTGGCAGATACTGTATTCTACTAGTACAGTGCATTGACTAGCTTTGATTGGGGGTTGTGGTTGCAATATTGGGGATAGAAAGGTGGGATCAAGTGGCTAAGTGTAGCTACCATAAGATGTTTCTTCCACAGGCTTGGAGTTAGCATTTTCAAAGAAGTGAACTGTGGAAAGGGCAGATACCCTAAAATTGCCTATTACAAAATGGATAATAAAATACCCAAATATTTTTTAATTACTTTCAAACTAAGAAATCACAAAGAAATTAATTTAGTTTATTCTAGTTATTTTTAATGGCTTATTAGATAAATATAATTTTATTTTTTAAATTCATTATTATTTATTTTTAAAGTTGATTTGACCCAGGGAATAAAGTGTCTTATCTTTTTAATAATACTATCTGCCATCCAATTCTCTTCTCTTTTTTTTTTCTTTCATTCTTGGCTTTTAATCACATTAGAAACATATTTAAAAATGTTTCTTCGGTATTCTAAAATGTTGATTATAGGATACTCTGCAGTAAAGTCTAAAGAAAAATATTCAAATCAGATGTAATTTCAATATTCAAAGAACCACTATTAATATTTTGGTGAATATCTTTCAGATCCTTTAAAAAATGTATACATGGGGGCTGGGAATATAGCTCAGTGTCAGAGCACTTGCCTAGCATGCATGAGGCCTAGGTTCAATTTCTGGCAAAATAAGAGAAAGAGAGTGTATTGGTTATAATTTTAAATATTTTTGTTTACTATATTTTATAAAAGATAAACCTCTACTTGAAAATGGAGAAAAAACCTAACAAAAAGGAGGAACTGACACTAGTGAATAATGTTTTAAAACTGGCTACTAAACTACTAAAGGTAAGAACAGAATTTAAAATGGATATAATGTAGAATATGCTATTCAGACATTTTATCTTAATCTGTGTAGATCTTAACTTGTATTTGGTTTTCATGATTATCCAAACTGTTTCCAAATTATATTTGAACATAGGCATGCAATTTTTATTTTACTGCTCATTGCTCAAATAATCAAAATAATTTCTCTGAAAATTATATATTAAGACTTGCCAATATTTAGAGTTTTGTATAGGTGGCATTTTTGGAAATTTATGCCTCCTCATCACTAGAAAATGGATTTCAAAAAAGAAGATTTGATATTGACTTGGGAATTTTTTCACTTTATATTTATCAGAATATTCTCTTGCTTAGTTTGAGTTCAAAAGTAATGGTAGTCACTATAATGAATATGCATCAGAGTTACTTGTAAGTTTTCAAAGAATGGTTTGAAATTAATTGTGTATCAATGGTGTGGTTAATTCTGTCATCTAAAAACAATTAATTGGGTATAGAATATACACTTCACCATATATTCATCATTGAAAGAGTTCAGAAGAGGTGGAGGAGGGGATAAGAGAATTAGTAATTAGAAATTAGAAATTGCTTTATTTTTCAAATTCCTTTAAGAGTCTTGAAGATGTTGACACTTAAATAGTAAGCTAAATAAGAGGCAAATTTGGTTTTTTGCCAAAATGCTGTAGGGGGAAAAGCTACCTAAATAGAACTGATAGTTTTGTGTTTGCTTGATACATACATGTTGGGTATCTTCAGAACGTAGGACCTGTGCTGGACCAGAGGAGGCTACAAAGGTGAGACTTAACAAGTAGCTATAATTTCAGAGCAGAGAAAAGTTTAAAAATACCTATAATATAGTACAACTCTTGATCCTTTTTTTTTTTTTTTTTTTTTTTTTTGGTGGGGGGTATTGGGGGTTGAGCTCAGGGATACTCAATGACTGAGCCACATCTCCAGCCCTATTTTGTGTTTTATTTAGAGACAAGGTGTCACTGGGTTGCTTAGCACCTCATTAAATTGCTGAGGCTGGCTTTGAACTCTTCATCCTCTTGCCTCAGCCTCCTGAGCCTCTGGGATTACAGATGTGCGCCACTGTGTCCGGCTTTCCTGATTGTTGTTGATCACATGTACTCTCCTAGTCTAAAACCTGGACCCTGATATAGATTAGACATTCTGTCTCATGTTTCACAGCCAAGAAATTCAGAGGTCCATTGATTTCAGCCTTTCAGATAATCATCTTATTCATTCCCTCTTCCCTGTTAGTGCTCCCCTGTGTAAGACACTTGTCCCTCACATAGGTTTTTGGTACATGGAACGCCTTAAAGGTATTCCTGCTCCTGAGTATTGCTGCTCTTTAATTATCTTGCACATGGCTGACACAATGATCTTTCTAACATGCTTAAATTTCTTTAGTGTCAGTCTGTCTATACAATCTCCATAAACAAAGGACCCTGAAGTAGCCAGTCTTATAAGTTTAAAGTACTTCCTTGTATTTGGGCTTGAACAATGCTAAGCAACCCATAGCAATTCAAATGTGCCATGTTATGTGTGTTCTGGTATATCTAATTTCTTTTACCCTCTAAGTTTGAGAAGCGCCTTCCACAGACTCCTGCTTTTTATACGTTTCTTTGTTGTAGGACTGTCATTCAAATTATTTGCATGCTTACTAAACTGTAAGTTTCTTTAGGACTGCATTTTAACTTTCCAGAGCCCAGCACAGGATCTGGCATAAGTAGAACTTGAAATTTTTGAGTTAGCCAATTAATTAGTGCATTTGAAAATAAATTGATTAAAAGAGGCATTTTGACATGTGTTAATACTGTCTGGAAATTTGGCTAATTACATTTAATTCTTCTGCAAAAAGATACTGTTCTATTTCAGTTTCTATTCCAGCTCTTAGAACAAAAAATTTCTCTATCCTCCTTATAGCTAGTAGACCAGTCTAGTAACCAGTTGGGGTTACAAATTTAGTTATAGAGTTATTTTAAAGGAAGTCACTTTCTGTTAAAAGAAATTTAAAACTATTATTAAAATTTACTTATTTCAAGTTTAACTAAGTTTATACTTTGAAAAAGCATTCATAATTTTGAAACAGTGTTCTTTTCAATTCTCACTGTATATTGTCCTGAATTAGTTTAACTGATAGTTCTTGTTGAATTTGAGGCTAATATTTTTTCCTTTTCTGCTAGGAATTGGACAGTCCCTTTAGATTATATGGGCTTACAATGAACCCACTGCTTTATAACATCACCCAGGTTGTCATCCTGTCAGCTGTTTCTGGCGTTATCAGTGACCTGCTTGGATTTAATTTAAAGGTAAGAGCTTGGGTGTGTGTGTGTGTGTGTGTGTGTGTGTGTGTGTCTTAGTATTCTTTTGCATTTTTGTGGCCTTATTTTTTTACCCTGTCATTCTTTTGAAATCTCATATGCACAGCAATAGAGTAATTTTGATAAGATTGTATACAATTTGTAAAAATAGTTTCATATTTAATTTGGAAGAATGATGCATATTCATGGCTTCTGATATTCATAGAACTCCTGATTTGAAACAGAATTCATTATATATTGGACTGTTGTGTAGCATAAATGGAAATGTTTTTGTTTTTCCCTCATATAGTTTGAATCTAATTTTGCTGATAAAGAGAGGAAGAATCCTATTTCTGTTGTTGGCCAAAAAAGTATTACTTATCTATATAGCAATGCATATATCTGCCAATATATGCACAACTATTAAGGTGTAGAATGGTCATATATTGGTACTTCCCTATAAAAGAAAATGAGAAATATGTTTTTCACCCTTTTGTTTGTATTTAAGGTGAGTTTTTCTTGAAAAGAGAAGAATAGAGGAGTTAAAATATTAGAACCTGTGTTTGTGAATGAAATTTAGATAAAAAAAATAGTATATGGTATAAGTTAAGCTTCATACTAAAATTGACTCCAATGTCATTAATTCTGTTACTTTTTTCTCTAGTTGTGGAAGATTAAATCATGACAATTCAGAGAAAAGAAGATGTAGCCTCTTTTCCAGAATACAAGTACTGACTAAGCTGCTTGAAAGCAGTCACTGACTCTGCTTCAGGAGTCTCCGCTGGGAAATTGAAGTGTTTACATCAGACTGTCTTGTGCAATTCTTATATTTATTTTACTCGTTCACTGTATTTTTACATTTATTTTAATCTTTATATTTTATTGTTAAGCATTTATGTTTTTAGTTGTTGAAAGGGTGATGAAACTGATATCCATATACTTGAGATCCTGGTAATTGCTCATAAATAATTGACAAAATGAGATGTTATGAAAATAGAAGCCATTGCTAAGCACTGTTTCTCCATCAATGCCATGAAATTGCCTTACTTAAGGAAAAATCCTTTAACTTTGAAATATTACATTGGACTTAGCTAAACGCATAAACATTTTATTGGGAAAAACAACATCCAGTCAGGTTTTCTCTTGAAATATTTAGGAACAATGCCAGGATCTAAACTGGTTAAGCTGCAGTTTAAGCACCCTTCAGTATTAATATATATGGTATTACATAACAGGTCAACAAGTGCTCTTTGATGATAAAACTCTTAATGGAGCAATAATTGTAAATGGTTACCATACTGTAAGATATTTTGATAAAAATTAGTAATAATTGTATTTATTTGAAACACTGGGCTGTTTGCACAGCTCCAACTGTGCATGCTCAAAATGTGCACTTTTTAAAATTGTTACTTTTAATGTGTATCTTTATATGGGATATGTTATAGTGTACTAGGGCATGATGTGGTATCCTTTTGAGTGAGGTATATACTCATCTCACAAGTGAAGTGCCTACTGATATTACTAAAGTACATTATGTTTACTCAAGTGAAATAATTTTCTCCCATGGTACACTATAGTGTATGCTATTCATACCACACTTAAATGAACAACTTAAGAATAAGGTTAAGAACCAATGAAATATTCCTTTGAGTGCTAGTTATAAAATTATATCCAAATTTTCAGAAAAGACAGCTTCAGCTTACAAATTCTATTCTATAACTTAGTCTGGTGCATCCCCTCACCCACCCACGGCCACACACACACCCTCCATTATATAAGGGCTATTTTAGATGCTTTTAACCTGAAAAGTTAACTGCTTCCCCCTTCAATAATTTACCAAGTGTCCAATGAGAACTTATCATGTTGGCATGTTAGGTAAATAGGGCAAATATGATAGTATCTTACATTGGGCCTTGATTTTAAGTTGTTGTATTTGTACAATCAAGTGTGTTTTAGGAATTACATGAAACGTAAAATATTTTGTGATTTTTTTTTTAATTGATCATATGGTTTCTAAAACAAAGAATTTATTTGAAACAATCTAGAATTTTCTTGGTGCAGAGTGTATTATATTGAATATCCTCATGTTTTTACCATGTTTTAAGGAATTTGAAATAATTCATTGTAAATAATTTATTTGATTGGTGCAGTTGTAATTTCCAAATTATAATCTTAAAATCAGGAATGTGTGGAGAACAGAGCCATGTCACATCACTTTGCTCTTACCATTCCTTTTAACCAGCTTCAATTCAGCCTCCTTGTGTAGTATGTTTTCTTTCTACAGAAAACAACAGCATTTTGTTTTGTTTTCCTATGTTCTAATATGTTTAATAATGACCAAAGTGCATTCTGAGTTTTTTCAAGGAATGTATTACTGGAGCTTTAAGAACATACTTAGTTTCTCATGTGAAAATTAGGCTTTGTCTGATATGTTTCTTCTTCCTCTATTGTCTAATGTTGAGGTTGTTTTTAGGAAATATATTTTATAAATTTTTCAAAATAAGGTACATACCTATATAGAACTTAACATTTTGCACAGAATATATAAAATATATTTTGAAAAAAAAAAAGTACGGCATGAGTTCTGTGAGGAGTAAAAGATGAAACTTGTATTTCAGAAAAAAAATAAAACCGTATTTCAGAATGGAAGTATTTTTGAGAAAAGTAGCTGAGTTGAGTTAGGAAAATGCTTGTTTTAGGTTGAAGTTCAATTTAATGTAGAGTTGGGAGTTGATTTATGAAGTAAAGTATACCTCTCAATGACTTATTAATAATATGTTAAATTATGTCACTAATGTGGGCAGCAGTAGAATACTAAAAGGGAAAAGTTGTCATTTTAAACAGTTTTAGAACATTAATAGAACTCTTTCAACTAGAAAATTGGCATCACTGCCTTTAAGAATACCATGAATGTAAGAAATTGAAATTGTAACATATCATACTATAGAAAAGGCAGTTTGAAGATAGAATTGTGGCAAATGTTGTGTGTTAACTGTTGTTTCTTCGCCACATGTGTTGTATTTGAAAGTTTGAACAGCAAGTTTAAAATAAAACATTCTATGATTGACTTTTTTTTTAAGTCATATGCATTTCTGTGTTAAATTTTGTATTTACTGTAGCATAAGCTTTAGTTACAGCCTTTAGACATGGGGGGCAAAAAATATATATTTTTAAACTTCCCAACACTTCGGATTTTGGGGGGGGGATACTGGTGATTGAACTCAGGGGTATGCCACCACTGAACCACATTCTCAGCCCTATCTTGTGTTTTATTTAGACACAGGGTCTAACTGAGTTGCTTTAGTGCCTCGCCATTGCTGAGGCTGGCTTTGACTTGGGATTCTCCAGTCTCAGCCTCCCAAAGTGCTGGGATTACAGGCGTGCACCACTGCCCCTGGCTCACTTCTGATTTTTTGATGATTCTCAGAACATAAAAGAGTAGCAGTACATACACAGGCTTTTCATTACTAAAATGCTTTTATATTATGAATGTTTGCTTATTTGTTTGCATTTGAATACAGAAAACTGGCCATGGCCTGGAATATTAATCACAGAAGAAACATGATGTTTTTAAACAAATGATTTTGCCATATGAATTTAGAGTGAAGGGTCATAGTATCATGCTTATGCATTCTAATATGTGTATTATCTGATTGGTACAAGTGTTCATGGGATTAAAATTAATCAGAGACTATCAAAGTGCCCTTTCAAACTTGCTTTAAGCTTAGAATTGGCTACTTTGTTGTATCAGGGATTGAACCCAGGAGCACTTAACTACTGAGCCACATCCTCAGCTCTTTTTATGTTTTTATTTTGAGACAGGATCTTACTAGGGCCTCATTAAGTTGTGAGGCTGGCTTTGAACTTTTCATCCTCCTACCTCAGCCCCCCTAACTGCTGGGATTACATGCATATGCCACCATACCTGGCTAGAATTGGCTCTTCTAATGAATCTCCCTTTAGACTTCAAAAAGAGAGCAATATGACTACTACTCTTTCATTCATTGTATTACTTAAAACACTAATTGTCAACCTTTTTTTCCACTATGCTGAATAAAGGATACCACAAATGCAAATGCTTAATAACACTGGCTCTCCATAGCACTTACTTCCTGGGAGGTCTAGGAGACTATTAGGAATAAGAAATACCAAAATATTTATCTTATTTTAGTTTCACTCACTAGTTAGCATAACACTCTTGACACCATATTTTCCAGCAGACACCAATAGGTGTGTTTATAACTCAATTCTGACACTATCTACCTGGATGTAGCATCAGATTCCATAGGTTGAGGGCCCACTCCTACAAGACAGCCCTCAACCAGATGCCAGTTGCAACCTCCAGGTTGTGATGTGTGTTTCTGAATGACTAGCCATAAATTGGGGTTCCAGCAACCCCTTGCCTGAGTTTATTTGCTAGAGCAGTTCCCAGGATTCAGGGAAATACTTTGTTTACCAATGTATTAAAAGGATATTATAGAGGATACAAATGATAGAGGAGATGCCTAGGGTAAGGCATGGGGGAAGGGACACAGAGCTTCGATCCTGGGGTGCACCCACCATCCAGGTACCTCTATCTATTTGGCAATTTGAAAATACCCCATACTCTATAGTTCAGGAATTTTTATAGGGGCTTCATCGTGTGGTTATTATCTGTTATTAACTCCCTTTTGTAGCCCCTCATCCCTTTCAGAATGGGAGGTAGGACTGAAAGTTCCACATTTATAATCATGGCCTAGTTTCTCTGATGACTAACCACCAATATGCATATATTTCCTATTATTTCAGAGTTGGTACAGATACACTTTCAAAAATTATTTCCCAAGTGATTTGGAAAATTTGTCACCACCTTTCACCACTGTGAAAATTGCCATTTTTTTTCGAGAATTGCTGTCATAAGGTCAGGAATTTTATAGAATGTCAGTTACATGAGTTCCTAACTCTATTTACCACTATCTAAGATGGTGCCTGATGCATAGAAGAATCTCAGTATGTTGACTGAATGGATGAATGACTTGAGTTTAATGGGACATTAGACACTACCTAATCCAAGTTCCTCATTTGAAAAAACAGGCCACAAAAGAGGTTAAGAAGCTTGCCAATATTGTACAACTAGTCAATCATAGAACCCATACTTTACCTCTTGTAGCTATATTTTGTAATAGTATCTTTATATAAACATTTGGTACCTCTTGACTAATCAAAATACTTCATCATGTGTAACGGATAAGTTATGTTTACATATTTGTTGTAGAGAGGTCATATATAAACCACCAACCTTTGGCCATATGAAAAAGTCAGAATTCATATCAACATCTCCATATTCAACTCTCTGCACTATGACCTATTGAAAAGAATATGTGCATTAGCTTCAGACTTGTATTACAATCTTGAGCAAATTAACCTGTGTGAGGTTTGGTTTTTTTCAGCTGTAGTTTACTGACAGTAATACCTGTCTTACAAGCCTATTAGGATTAATGAGAATATAGGTAAAGCACAGGAACTGATAAGTGCTGGTTGTGCAAAAAGATTAGTTCTCTTCTCCATTCCCAACAAGAAAAACAAATAAGTAGGATAGTTAACAAATAATTAGGGTAATTAACAAAAAATTTTTAGCTAAATATTGATGTTACATACGGTCAAACTCTTCTCTGCCAACTAATAGTTATGCTTCATATGAATTATTGTACATGAACAATTGTTTTATTTTTTTCCCTTTAAGAAATGATTTAGGGCTGGGGTTGTGGCTCAGTGGTAGGGTGCATGCCTAGAATGTGTGAGGCACTGGGTTTGATTCTCAGCACCACATATAAATAAATAAATAAATAATAAAGGTCTATTGACAGCTAAGAAAATATTCTAAAAAATGACTTAATAGCGATTTTTTCCCCCAAAACATTGAGCAATTTTATTCTCCAGTTACGAATTCAATGCCTATTCCAAATTCAGGCAGCTAAACCTTTTTTTAATAATTTATTCATTTCAATTAGTTATATATGACAGCAGAAGGCATTTTGATTCATTGTACACAAATGCAGTGTGATTTTTCATTTCTCTGGTTGTACACGATGTGGCATTGCACCATATGTGCAATCACAACATGTACCTAGGGTAATGATGTCCATCTCATTCCACTACTGTTCCTGCCTCCATTCCCCCTTCCCTCCCCTCCCTCTCCTTTCACCAAAGTTCCTCCACTCCCCCTCCCCGCCCATTATGGATCAGCATCCACTTATCAGAGAGAACATTTAGCTTTCACAGTTTGAATTCACAATTCACACAGCTTTTCACAGCCGTTGTGAATTGAGGTACTATAAATGGAAATGGCTGCATCATTATAGTATGCTGTTTTTAAGTCTTTAGGGTATAAACTTAGGAGTGGGATAGCTGGGTCAAATGGAGGTTCCATTTTAAGTTTTCTAAGGAATCTCCATACTGCTTTCCAGATTGGTTGCACCAATTTGCAGTCCCACCAGCAAAGTATGTGTGCCTTTTCCCCAACAATCTCGCCAGCACTTAATGTTGCTTGTATTCTGATAACTGCCATTCTGACTGGAATGAGATGAAATCTTAGTTTTGTTTGCCTTTCTCTAATTACTAGAGATGTTAAACAATTTTCATGTATTTGTTGATCGATTGTATATCTTTTGAGAAGAGTCTGTTTGATTCATTAGCCCATTTATTGATTGGGTTATTTGGTTTCTTTGTTAAGTTTTTTGAGTTCTTTATATATCTTGGAGATCACATGTTGCAAAAATTTGCTCCCAGAATGTAGGCTCTCTCTTCACTTCATTGTTTCTTTTATGAGAAGCAGCTTTTTAGTTGGAATCCATTCCGTTTATTGATTTTTTTTTTTTTTTTTTTTTTTTTTTTTTTTTTTTTTTTTTTTTTTTTTTTTTTTTTTTTTTTTTTTTTTTTTTTGGTACTGGAGATTGAACTCAGGGGCACTCGACAACTGAGCCACATCCCCAGCCCTATTTTGTGTTTTACGTAGAGACAGGGTCTGAGTTACTTAGCGCCTCGCCGTTGCTGAGGCTGGCTTTGAACTTCGGATTCTCCTGTCTCAGTCTCCCTAAGTGCTGGGATTACAGGCTTGCCCCACTGCGCCCAGCTCCATTTATTGATTCTTGATTTTATTTCTTGTGCTTTAGGAGTCTTGTTAGGGAATTCGAGTCCTAATCTGATGTGATAAAGATTTGGGTCTACATTTTCCTCTGTTAGGTTCAGGGTCTCTGGTCTAATTCATAGATCCTTGATCCACTTTGAGTTGAGTTTTGTGCATGGTGAGAGATAGAGGTTTAGTTTCATTTTGCTGCATATGGATTTCCAGTTTTCCCAGCACCATTTGTTGAAGAGGCTACCTTTTCTCCAATGTATGTTTTTGGTGCCTTTGTCTAGTATGAGATAACTGTATTTATGTGTGTTTGTCTCTGTGTCTTCTATTCTGTACCATTGGTCTATATGTCTGTTTTGGTGCCAATACCATGCCATTTTTGTTACTATAGCTTTGTAGTATAATTTAAGGTCTGGTATTGTGATGCTTCCTGCTTCACTGTTCTTGGTAAGGATTACTTTGGCTATTCTAGGTGTCTTATTTTTCCAAATGAATTTCATAATTGCTTTTTCTATTTCTATAAGGAATGACATTGGATTTTAATTGGAATCACACCGAATCTGTATAGTGCTTTGGGTATTATGGCCATTTTGACAATATTGATTCCACCTATCCAAGATGGGAGATCTTTCCATCTTCTAAGATTTTCTTCAATTTCTTTCTTAGAGTTTTGTAGTTTTCATTGTAGAGGTCTTTCACTTCTCTTGTTAGATTGATTCCCAAATATATATTTTTTGAGGCTATTGTGCATAGGGTCCTTTTCCTAGTTACTCTTTCAGAAGATTCATCACTGATGTATAAAAATGCATTTGATGTATGAGTATTGATTTTGTACACTGCTACTTTGCTGATTTCATTTATTGATTCTAGAAGTTTTCTGGTGGAAGTTTTTGGATCCTCTTAGTATTATGTTGTTGGCAAATAATGATAGTTTGAGTTCTTCTTTTCCTATTCATACCCCTTTAATTTCTTTTGTCTGTCTAATTGCTCTGGTTGAGTTTCAAGGACTATGTTGAATAGAAGTGGTGAAAGAGGGCATCCCTGTCTTGTTCCTGTTTTTAGAGGGAATGCTTCTGCTTTTTCTCCATCTAGGATGATGTTGGCCTTGGGTTTAGCATAGATAGCTTTTACAATGTTGAGGTATGTTCCTACTATCCCTAGTGTTTCTAGGGTTTTGAACATGAAAGAGTACTGTATTTTGTCAAATGCTCTCTCTGCATCAGTTGATAAGATCATATGATTCTTTAAGTCTATTGATGTGATGGATTATGTTTATTGATTTCCGTATGTGGAACCAACCTTGCATCCCTGGAATGAACCCCTCTTGATCATGGTGCACTATTTTTTAAATATGTTTTTGTATGTGATTTGCCAGAATTTTATTGAGAATTTTGCATCTATGTTCATGAGGGATGTTGGCCTGAAATTGTCTTTCTTTAATGTGTCTGTCTGGTTTTGGTATCAGGGTGATACTAGCCTCATTGAATGAGTTTGGGAGGGTTCCCTCCTTTTCTATTTCATGGAATAATTTGAGAAGTATTGGTTTTAATTTTTTTAATAGAACTTGGCTGAGAATCCATCTTGGCCTGGCCTTTTCTTGGTTGGTAGGCTTTTGATGGCGTCTTCTATTTCCTTGCTTGAAATTGATCTGTGTAAGTCATGAATGTCCTCCTGGTTCAGTTTGGGTAGGTCATAAGCCTCTAGAAATTTGTCGGTGTCTTCAAGGTTTTCTATTTTACTGGAGTATAAATTTTCAAAATAGTTTTGAATTATCTTCTGTATTTTAATAGTGTCTGTTGTGATATTTCCTTTTTCATCACAAATTTTAGTAACTTGAGTTTTCTCTCCTTTTCATTAGGGTGGCTAAGGGCTTGTCAATTTTGTTTATTTTCAAAGAACCAGATTTTTGTTTTGTCAATTTTTTGAATTGTTTCTTTTGTTTCAAGGTCACTGATTTCAGCCCTAATTTTAATTATTTTCTGTCTTCTGCTTCTTTTGGTGTTGGTTTCTTTCTCTTTTTCTAGGGCTTTGAGTTGTAATATTAGGTTATTTATTTGTTGACTTTTTATTCTTTTAATAAATGAGCTTAATGCAATGAACTTTCCTCTTAGTACTGCCTTCATAGTTTCCCAGAGATTTTTATATGTTGTATCAGAGTTCTCATTTTCCTCTAAGAATTTTTTTATTTCCTCCTTGATGTCTTCTGTTATCCATGTGTCATTCAATAGCATATTATTGAGTCTCCAGGTGTTAGAGTAGCTTCTATTTTTTAAACTGTCATTGATTTCTAATTTCATTCCATTGTGGTCAGATAGAATGCAAGGTAGTATCTATTTTTTTGTATTTGCTAAGACTTGTTTTGTGGCATAACATATGGTCTGTTTTGGAGAAGGATCCATGTGCTGGTGAGAAAAAAGTGTATTGTTGATGGAAGGAATATTCTATATATGTCTGTTAAGTCTAAATTATTGATTGTTTAATTGAGTTGTATAGTTTCTTTGTTTAGTTTTTGTTTGGAAGATCTATCCAGTGACAAGAGAGGTGTGTTAAAATCATCCAGTATTATTGTGTTGTGATCTATTTTGATTCTTGTACTTGAGAAGGGTTTGTTTGATATATGTAGATGCCCCATTGTTTGGGGCATAGATATTTAGGATTGCTATTCCTTGTTTATGTATGATTCCCTTAAGCAGTATGAAATGACCTTCTGTATCCCTTATCATTAACTTTGGTTTGAAGTCCACTTTATCTGATATGTGGATGGAAGCCCCTGCTTGTTTATGTGGTCCATGTGAGTGCTATGTTTTTTCCCACCCTTTCACTTTCAGTCTGTGGATGTCTTTTCTTGTGAGATGAGTCTCTTCAAGGCAACATATTGTTGGGTCTTTTTTAAAAAATCCAATCTGCCAGTCTGTGTCTTTTAATTGATGAATTTAGGCCATTGAATTTCAGGGTTATTATTGATACATGGTTTGTATTCCTGATCATTTTGGTTTATTTTTGATTTTTAACTTGACTTGGTGTTCTCCTTTGATTGGCCTTTCCTTTAGTGCAGTTCCTCCCTTTGCATATTTTCATTATTGTTTTTCATTTCTTCCTCATGGGATATTTTGCCAAGAATGTTCTGTAGTGCAGTCTTTCTTGCTGTAAATTCTTTTAACTTTTGTTTATCATGGAAGGTTTTTACTTCATCATCAAATCTGAAGCTTAATTTTGCTGGATATAAGATTCTTGATTGGCATCCATTTTCTTTCAGAGCTTGGTATATGTTGTTTCAGGATTTCCTGGCTTTGAGTATCTGGGTTGTAAAATTTGCTGAGATTTGAATTGGTTCCCCCCATATGTAATCTGATTCCTTTCTCATGCCGGCTTTAAAACTCTATCCTTATTCTGTATGCTAGGCATTTTTATTATAATGTGTCTTGGTGTAGATCTATTGCAATTTTGTACATTTGGTGTCCTGTAAGCCTCCTGTATTTGACTTTCCAATTCATTCTTCATGTTTGGGAAATTTTCTGATATTATTTCAATGAAGAGATTGTGCATTCCTTTGGTTTGAAATTCTGTGCCTTCCTCTATTCCGATAAATCTTAGGTTTGATCTTTTGATGTTATCCCATAATTCTTGGATGTTCTGTTTATGGTTTCTTAACCATCTTCACTGTGTGGTCAACTTTATTTTCAGGAGTGTACATTTTGTTTGTCTTTGTTGTCCTAGGTTCTGTCTTCCAAGTGGTCTAGTCTGTTGGTAATGCTTTCTATTGAGTTTTTAATTTGGTTTATTGTTTCCATCATTTCAAGGATTTCTGGTTTTGTTTTGTTTTGTTTTGTTTTCAGACTATCTCTTTCATGAAGTAGTCTTTTGCTACCTGTATTTGCTCTCTTATCTCTTTGTTGGTGTGACCAATTGTTGCCTGTATTTTCTCTCTTATTTCTTTTTTTGGAGTGACCAATTTTTGCCTGTATTTGCTCATTTAGGTCTTTCTTTAATTGTCAGACTATTTTAATTATGTACATTCTGAACTCTTTCTCTGACATTTCATCTACTGCACTGTCAATGGATTTTATTGTTGTAGTATCTTGGTTTCTTTGGGGAACTTTCCTCCATTGTCTTTTCATGTTTTTTCATGTTTCGTGTCTTCCTCTCATGCAGTACAGATCTGAGGTATTGCAGCTTCTACCCTATAATCTTATAGTTTCCCTGCAGGTTACCAATACTTCACCTTTAAGGGGGATATCAGTGTTTACAGTATCCAGTGCAACCAATATGCAGCCATAAACCAATTAGCTTCTATTTTGACATTTACAGTTTTGTTGCCCATGCAGGGCTCCCTATTGCCTCTGCAAAAGGATGGTGTCTGTTAATACACTGAGTAGAGATACCTCTGGTGCAAGGCAGGCCCCACAGGGACCTTGGTGATAGTTTTCTAGGTCCTGGTTGTCCCTAGATGGAAGCGGCTATCCCCTATTTGGCAGCAGCAGTACCATCAATCCTGTAGGTACCTTGATGTTGGGCTTCCAGGCCCTAGTCAGTGTCCCAAGGTAGAAGCTGCCCCAGCTACAGATGGCAGGTGCGGCAGTGGAGGTAACCCAAGATGGTAGTGGAGGTTTCCCAAGATGGAGGCAACCACTTTCAGAGATGGGGCTGGAAGTATGGGCTGTATGATGGTGATGGGTGGCCTATTCGGTGATGCCACAGTTCGGTGTGCAGTGTTGCAGGAGTCAGCTGCCTGCTTTCCCTGTCATATGTCCCACGGTAGACATGACCACGTGGGAAAGGCTATGGCAGTGGCTGCAAAATGGAAGCGGTTTGGATGAAGCCACACATTGGTAAATAGGGAACTGCAGCAGAGGGTGTGGGTTGGGCTTCTCCAGGGTGGCCTTGGTGATGGTCTTCTATGTCTCCATTTATCCTTTGCCTTCTATTGCCTTACTATAAACGTTTAGTACCTGAAGAAGCCAAATGTGAACTGAACCTGAAAAGCCTCACACAAATGACTGTTCAATCTTGCACCATTTTTCTTCTGTCTTTTTTATCCTGTTTAAATGTAGTACTTGGCTCTCAATACTATCTACGCTCTCAACATATTTAAGCCTCCTCTGCCTATAAAATAGTTACCAATCTCAATGCCAAATGTTTTCCTTATTCCTTTTTTTATAATGTTATTCAGTTCTGTATAGTCAACAAATGATCTGGGACGTAACTTAGTTGCTTGTTTTCGTTTTGTCTTTAAAGCCAAATTTAACTTGTACTGCTAACAATAATTGACTTTCTATAATTATTTATTAACCTCTTTAACAGGGTTTTAGGATTTCTGTAGTTGTATTTTAGTCTTGGTCAGACTTCCCTGTAAGTTTTGATCAATTATTTATATATGAGAATTTCTGGTTTCCCCAACATATGTATGAAGAGGTGTGCTTGAAGACAAAACAGACATATTGCCAAAGGGGCTATGACCAGTTTTTATACCTTGAGATATATACTCAGTGTTTGCAAATGCATTTACTTGTTTTGCTTGGAAATGCAACTTCGAGCTGACAGCTATTTTGCCTTCTATTTACCGCTTGCTATCAGCCAGAATTACTGGGTTAGTTTAGTGGGGCTGAAAAATTCTCATAACATGAATTCTGCTGTTTGGAGAAAGATGTTAGGATAACAGGTCAGCCTAGGAAATAGAAACAGATCAAGCAATTTTAAAATTCCAATTTTGTAGTTTTTCTTTTATTTATTCCATGGATAGTTTTTCAATGTATGCTATGCACTGAGCTAGGTGATAGGGGTATAGAAATTAAAACTAGTCCCCCCATTAGTAGGGATTGAACCCAGGGTTACTCTGCCACTGAGCTACATCCCTGGCTCTTTTTACTTTGAGATGGTCTGGGCTACATTGCCTAGGCTATTCTCAAACTTTTGATCCTACAGCCCCAACTTCCTGAGTGGTTGAAATTACAGATATGGGCCAACATGATTGGCTAGTCCTCCTTTCATTTAACTCAGATACTAAGAGATACTATACAGAATTAAAAACCAGTAGCTGGGCTGGAGCTGGAGCTCAGTGGTAGAGTGCTTGCCTAGCATGCATGAGGCACTAGGTTCGATCCTCATCACCACATATAAATAATAAATGAATAAAATAAAGATCCATCAACAACTAAAAAAATATTTAAAAAAAACCCAATAGCTGTTTGTGGAGGGTAAATACTATAACAGAGTGGCCAGTATAAGCATCATATGCAAACAATTTAGTATAGCTGGAGAAAATGACATACATAGGCAAGGGGTAGAAGATAAGGCTGGTAAACAACTTTGTGGGGCAAAGGAATTTGAATTATATCCTTAAGATAAGGTCTGTCTAGCCTAGGAACTTTGAACTTCCAAGTTGTTTGGTGAGTACAACTCTGAGGTATTGCATTCTTCACTAGGATGCTTAGTAAGCAGCTCCATACTGAGAATATTATTAACTTAAAATTTAGCATGTGTGTTATGACTTGGATAAGAGTCTCCCGAAGGCCCTTTTGTTAAAGACTGTGTTGCCAGCCTGTGGTACTTTTGGAAGGTGATATAACCTTTAGCAAGTGGGTGTAGTGGAAGGAAATTAAGTCAGTGGGGCCATGTCCTTGAAGAGGATGTTGAGTCCCTACTCCTTCCTGTTTTTCTCTACCTCCTGGCTGATGTGAGGTGGGCAGTTTTTCCACCACACACTCCCACCATGATGTACTGTTTGGTTACAGGCAACACAGCCAATCAACCCTTGACTGAGACCTCTGAAACTGTGAGCAAATGATTCTTTTCCTCTTTATAAGTTGTTTATCTCAGGTATTTTGTTATAAAGTCGTGGAAAGCTAACAATACATAGAGTTCTATTCATTATGCTGGAAGTTTTATGCAATTTTAGAGAAAACTGAACATGGTACAAAGTTGTATCCACAAATTTGGTAAATATAATTAAATTGACCTCTGTTACTTTGATCACATTTGGATGATGGAGATAATTTATAATTATTTGCAAAGTGGCATCATTTAAAAAAAAATCTTATAGATTAACTGAAGTCATTCTACACTATGATAAAGATCACAGGTGAACTCTGAAATCAGGCAGAGCTGGGATTATTTTGTAGCAAGTGTATGACCTCGGGTACGTTGCTTAACTTCCCCGATCCCAATCTGCAAAATGAGATTGAGAACAGCTAATGGTAGAGCCTCATGAAGTTCTTGTGAGTATGAAATTATATAATGTCTATGTAATGTGCATAGCCTGTGCATAGCCTTGATCCACAGCAGTCCTGGGAAACAGAACTTTATAGTCCATTTGTCCTATATCAAACTCAATCTGGTTTTGAGTACCTATGCAAAAGAATACAAAGAATTCAATCCATTATTCCTCCTCCCTAGGCAGGTACCAAAATTCAGGAGATTCAGCCAGTGCCTGGAAAATATGCTTAAAATGGAGTTAGGTTTGTTATAAGATGCTCTTCAATCCAAGTCTCTGTCTTATCATTTTTCTGTCTCCCAAAACATGTAGCGTAGAATTTTGAACATAGGTACTCATTGAAGAGAGGATTAAGGGAGAGCAACAGAGGAAACCAAAACATTTACTTAGAATATAATGTTTTTATGATGGTCTCTAACCCTGGCTGCCTGTAAGAATGATCTGGATACTTCTAAAAACATAATGAATCTTTGCCCCATTCCTTGATTCAATTTGAGAAGAAAATTTGTTTAAATGCACCCAACTTGTTCTTGGTTAATTGGAATTGTCATGATTGAAATGTTGGTTTATGTTACCAAAAACATTTTTTTTTTTTGGTACCAGGGATTGAACCCAAAGGTACTTGACCACTGAGCCACATCCCCAGCCCTATTTTGTGTTTTATGTAGAGACAGGGTCTCACTGAGTTGCTTAGTGCCTCACCCTTGCTGAGGCTGGCTTTGAACTCACGATTCTCCCGTCTCAGCCTCCCAAAGTGCTGGGAATCAAAAACAATTTTTAGACACACAATGAAGATAACTTTCAGTGGGTACAATGATCAAGAAGGCTAGAACAAATGTGTCTTCTGTGTTGATGACTTGAAGTTTCGTGTCCTAAATAATGTAGCGGTATTTTCTATTTATTTTATCTTGGCACTTCTTAGATTGGGAGACCTTATTGATTCTTATTACATGCTGATGTTAAGTAACACCATTTCTGTCTCTGGGTTTCCTGAAACTTTTGGGGGTCTGTAAGGTTAAAATCACATATAGGTAAAAAATCCATCCAAGTGTCATATGAAACAATGGATTTTAATATAGTAGGATAAAAAGAATATGGTTTCAGATTCTACCCTGTGCCTTAACCTTAAACAACCACATGTCAAGTTTTGGTGTAGTATCAAAGAATATCCACAATTATCTGAAAAGGCAAATATTTCTCTTTTCCAACAACATATCTATGTAAGCCTGGTTTTTCTTCCTGTACTTTAACCAAATCAACATAAAGAAACAAATTGAATGAGGAAATGCATATGAAAAAGTAGCTATTTTCTTTCTCTTCCAATATCTTTTTTAAAACGGCACGTATTTTCAGTATACTATTTGGAAGCCAGGCTCAGTGGTGCAGACCTCTCATCTCAGCAACTTAGGAGTCTGAGGTGGGGAAATCACAAATTGGAGGACAGCCTCAGCAGTTTAGTGAAGTCTTGTCTTAATAATACAAAATAGAAAGGGTTGGGGATGTAGCTCAGTGGTAGAGTGCCCCTGGGTTCAATCTCCAGTACTTCAAATAAATAAATAAATAAATGTGTGCTATTTGGGAAGTTTTGACATATATGTACAGATGTAAATGAAACCTAGCCTAATCAATTGTGTACATATGTCTCTCATATCTGTAAGTTTCCTCATGCTCCTTTGCATTTGCTTACTCTTGCACCTCTTGGCATTCCCCTATCTCTAGACATCCACTAATCAATTTTCTGTTGCTAGAAAGTAGTTTACCCTTTCTAGAAGCTTATGTAAATTGTATTCAGTTTTTTTGGTCAGATTTTTTTCATTTAACTTTATTGTTTTGATATGCATCTGTGTTGTAGCCATGTATAAATTATCCATTCCCTTTTATTGGTGCATAGCATTCATTATTTTGATACACTACAATTTGTTTATCCATTTACCTGTTGATGAATAATTTGGGTTGTTTCTGGTTTTTGCAATTGCAAATAAAGCTGCTGTGAACATATGTATAAGTCTTTGTATAGACACAGCTTTTATTTTTCTTGGTACTTCAGAATGAAATGTCTGCATAAAATGTTTCATTGTTTTCTTTAATTTTTAATATCTCTATAATCTGAAGTGATGTTTCTTTCCTCATTCCTGATTTTGAAAATTTCCCTCCTGGTTAGAGTTTTATAAATTTTGTTGCAATTCTTCAAGAACTAGCTTTTGATTTAATTCACTTTCTCTATTTTTTATTTTATTGATTAATATTCTGACATGCGATTCCATTCTTTCCCCCTCATGTTTCCTAAATTGGTGGCTTAGGTCATTGATTGGAAGCCTTTCTTGTTTTCTAATATAAGCAGATTGTGCTACAGTTGTTCACTTAAAAAGCACATTAGCTTCATTCCATAAATTTTTGTATGATTGGTTTTCAATTTCATTCAGTTCAAAAATACTGTCTTGTTTCGCTTTGATTATTACCTCTCACATAAAATATTTACAAGTATGTTTTGTTCAGTTTCCTCCTCCCTAAAAAATGTAGGAATTTACTTTGGTTCATCTTTTTCTTGATTTCTAGTTTAATTTCATTGCAGTTAGAGAACATGCATTGTATGATTTTAATGCTTTTAAATTTATTGAGACTTATTTTTTGGCCATGAATATTGCCTATTTTGGCAAATGATCCATGTATGCTTGGAAGAATATATATTCTGTTGTTTGGCAAATTACACAAAGTCAATCAGGTCAAGTTGGTTGATAGTGTTGTTCGAGTTCTGTTATTAGGAAGGGGTATTGAAATTCCAGCTATGATTATGGACATATCTATTTCTCAAGTTTAGTCTTGTTATGAACTATTGATGAGGTTAGCCCTTTATCTTTATGAAATGATCTTCTTTCTCCCTGAGAATCCTCTCTACTATGAAATCTGCTTTATCTAATATATATATATATTTTTTGGTACTGGGGATTGAACTCAGAGGTACTTGGCCACTGAGTCTCATCCTCCTATTTTGTGTTTTTAGAGACAGGGTCTTACTGAGTTGCTTAGTGCTTTGCCCTTGCTGTGGCTGGCTTTGAACTCATGATTCTCCTGTCTCAGCCTCCCAAAGTGCTGGGATTACAAGTGTGCACCACCACACTAATATTAACAGAGTCACTCAAACTTTCTTTTGATTAGTGTTATCATGGTATATCTTTTTTCATTCCTCTACTTCTTACCAACTTGTGTCTTCATATATGAAGTGAATTTTTTATAGCAAGGATGTCAATGGGTCTTGCTTTAAAAAAGAAAAAGTTCTGGTCTTCCAATCTCTGCCTGAGGATGTTTAGACCATTTATATAAAATGTGATTTTCTGATATGATTAGATTTAAAATGTTACTGTTGATATGGTTGAGTTTAATGCAGTGTTGGTATTTGTCCCCTTATATCTTTTGTTTTCTGACTATTTTTGGATGTAAATATTTTAAATCATTTTTGTTGGCTTATTAGCTATAGCTATTTATTTTGTTTTGGTGATTGTTAGTTTTAGGATTTAAAACAAACATCTTTTTTTGCTTGAATATTTTATTTGGAAAATAGCCCCCAACAATGGCTGCAGATGTGATTCAGTGGTAGAGTATTTGTCTAGCATACATGAAGCCCCAGGTTTAATACCCAGCACTAATAATAATAATATTAATAATAATAATAATCCCCCTCACGAAAAAAACCCCTTTTCCTCTATTTCTTTTTAGTAAGTTAAAAGTAACTTTCAGCTTGGAGATTCTGTGTGTTTTCAGTGGTACCCTACTTCAACATGAGGCTGTTCTGCACCTAGTGAAGGACCAAGGAATACATCTTTATCACCAGCACCAGAAATGTCTAGTCTCCACCTTGCCCACTTTTGCCAGTCCTCCTTCCCTCATAGCTAATGAACATTCAGCAGTACTCCACAGAATTCACAGTAGATCATAGATGTAGCCAAAATCTTAACAAAGCCTTTGTGGTGATAGTGGGTCTCTTTCCAGGTTCATGGTGAAGAGTCCCACAGAAAGGAAATTTGCCATGGGCTGTTCTTTCCTCTAAAGGAAATCATTAATGCCCAAGACTTTTGACATTAACTATTCACTTAAACTTAGGGAAATTAAGCTTTCCCAAAAGTCCTAGGGAACATAATTGAGTCTCCTTCAGAGAGCAGTGATAGTGGCTGAAGAACATGGTTTACAATCCATCTTCCCAGCGAGATAATGCAAGAATGCCAAAAATTCAACAGAGCCTTCTCAAGTAACACTTGTCCTTGAGGGAACACTGGGATTTTGAGTTGTAGAATTTGCAACCCATTTATCCTTTAATCTTCTGATTTATTCACCTTCAAGTGTCAATTGACTCTTCTCAGTCACAGCTGTGCAAATCACAACACTTTTTTTGAATTGGCGTAAGACGTATACATTATTCATCTATTCAGATTTATCTGAAGAGAATCCAGTAAAGAAGCATTTTTTTCACTATTTTATGTATTCTTTTTAGCTATACATGACAGTAGAGTGTATTTTGACATTATTTATACATGGAGTATAACTTATTCTAATTAAGATCCCATTCCTGTGGTTCTACATGATATGGAGTTTCACTGGTCGTGTATTCATATATGAACATGGGAAAGTTATGTCTGATTCATTCTACTGTCTTTCCTATTCCCATTCCCCCTCCCTTCCATTCATTCCCTTTTTAAAAAAATATTTCTTTAGTTGTAGATGGATGCGATACCTTTATTTTATTTATTTTTATGTTGTACTTAGAATCGAGCCAGTCCTTCACACGTGCATGGTGAGTGTTCTACCACTGAGCCACAACCCCAGCCCACCCTTCATCCCATTTTGTTTAATCCAATGAACTTCTGTTCTAGCCCCACTCCCCATCCCCCCACACACTTATTGTATGGTAGCATCTACATTTCCAAGAGAATATTCAGCCTTTGTTTGGGGGGGATTGGTTTATTTGACCTAGCATCATAGTTTCCAATTCCATCCATTTACTGACAAATGCCATAATTTTATTCTTCTTTATGGCTGAGTAATATTCCATTGTATATATATATACCACATTTTCTTTATCCATTCATCTGTTGAAAGGCACTAGGTTGGTTCCATCGCTTAGCTATTGTGAATTGAACTGCTGTAAATATTCATGTGGCAGCATCACTGTAGTATGCTGATTTTAATTCCTCTGGGTATATACCAAGGAGTAGGATAACTAGGTCAAACTGTGGTTTCATTCCAAGTTTTCTGAGGAATCTTCACACTGCTTTCCATAATGATTGCACCAATTTGCAGTCTGACCAGCAATGTCTGAGTGTACCTTTACCCTACATCCTTGCCAATATTTATTGTTACTTGGAATCTTGATAATTGCCATTCTGACTGGAGTGAGATGAAATCTCAAGGTAGTTTTAGTTTGTGTTTTTCTAATTGCTACAGATATTGAATATTTTTTCATATATTTGTTGACAATCGTATTTCTTCTGTGAAGTACCTATTCAGTTCTTTTTTTTAAAATTAGTTCTAATAAGTTATACATGACAGAAGAAAGCTCTTCAATTTATTGTACACAAATGGAGCAAAATTTGTCACTTCTCTGGTGGTACATGAAGTAGAGTTACACCATTTGTGCAATCATACATGTACCTAGGTTATGATGTCCTTCTCATTCCACCATCTTTACTACCTCTATGTCCCCCCACCTTCCCTTTGCCCCATCTGAAGTTCCTCCACTCATCCCATTCCCTGTCCCCTCATTATGGATTAGCATCCACTTATCAGAGAGAACATTTTGGCCTTTGGTTTTTGTTTTTTAATTTTTTAATTTTTAAATGTTTTAAAAATTTATTTTTATTTTTTAAAACAGCAGAATGCAGGGACTGGAGTTGTAGCTCAGTGGCAGAGTGCTTGCCTAGCATGCATGAGGCACTGGGTTTGATCCTTAGCACCACATAAAAATAAACAAACAAAATAAAGGCATGTTGTCCATCTACAACTACAAAAAAAATAAAAAAAATAAAAAAACAGAATGCATTTCAAGTCACAGTACACATATGGAGCACAATTTTTTATTTCCAAGGTTGTGATCAAGGTAGAGTCACACCATTCGTGTCTTCATACATGTACCTAGGGTAGTGATGTCCATCTCATTCCACCATTTTTCCTACCCCCATGCCCCCTCACTTCCCCTTTGCCCTATCCAAAGTTCCTCCATTTCTCCCATGCTCCCCACCGCCATCCCCATTATGGATTGGCATTCACTAATCAGGGAAAACATTCAGTCTTTGGTTCTTTAGGATTGGCTTATTTCACTTAGCATGATATTCTCCAATTCCATCCATTGACCCACCAATGCCATGATTTTATTCTCTTTTAATGCTGAGTAATATTCCATTGTGTATATATACCACATTTTCTTTATCCATTCATCTATTGAAGGGCATCTAGGCTGCTTCTACAGTTTAGCAATTGTGAATTGTGCTGTTATAAACATTGAAGTGGAACTGGACCTGTGGCTCAGTGGTAGAGCACTTGCCTCACATGCGTGAGGCACTGGGTTCAATCCTCAGCACCACATAAAAATAAGTAAAGATATTGTGTCCATCTACAACTTAAATAAATAAATAAATAAAAATAAACATTGCAGTGACTCCGTTACTGTAGTATGCTGTTTTTAAGTCTTTAGGGTATAGACTGAGGAGTGGGATAGCTGGGTCAAATGGTAGTTCCATTCCAAGTTTTGTAAGGAATCTCCATACTGCTTTTTAGATTGGCTGCATGAATTTGCAGTCCCACCAGCAATGTATGAATATGCCTTTCCCCCCACAACCTCGCCAACATTTATTGTTGTTTGTATTCTTGATAATTACCATTCTGACTGGAATGAGATGAAATCTTAGAGTAGTTTTGATTTGCATTTCTCTAATTACTAGAGATGTTGAACATTTTTTCATATATTTGTTGATCAATTTTATGTCTTCTGAGAAGTGTCTGTTCAGTTCCTTAGCCCATTTATTAATAGGGCTGTTTGGTTTTTTGTTAAGTTTTTTGAATTATTTATATATCATGGAGATTAATGCTCTGAGGCATAGGTGGCAAAGATTTTCTTGCATTCTATAGTTTCTCTCTTCACATTCATGATTGTTTCCTTTGCTGTGAAGATTTTTAATTTGATACCATCTCATTTGTTGATTTTTTAATTTTACTTCTTGAGCTTTAGGAATCTTGTTAAGGAAGTCAGTTTTTAAGCCAACACGATGGAGAGTTGGGCCTAATTTTTCTTCTAGTAGGCTCAGGGACTCTGGTCTAATGCCTAGGTACTTAATCCATTTCGAGTGGAGTTTTATGCATGGTGAGAAATAGGGGTTTAATTTCATTCTGCTACATATGGATTTCCAGTTTTCCCAGCACCATTTGTTGTGGAGCCTATCTTTTCTCCAGTGTATGTATATGGTGCCTTTGCATAGTTTAACATAGTTGTATTTCTTTTTTATTATTAATTTTTAATTATCCAATAGAATCTATACTATTTAAGAAAGAATGAGTAGAAATAATACAATGTAAATCTGATAAACTATAAACTATTCAATATATAAAGTTACTCAATATATAAAAATTATATAAATTATTCTACATAAAGAAATTAAAAACAGTCTACAGAAGATGTAGGAATAAGATTAAAAACATGAAGTAGAATTAATCACACTGATTTTCTGTATTGAACAAAAGCATTTCTCAAATAAAATAGATGATAAAATGAAAAGAAAACCAGAGAAAGAAAAAAGAGTATAGAAATGAAAAAAAAATGAATAAATCTAAACAAGTTTTTAAACATTGTTTTAAAATTAAGATACTGACTTCATGTTTTATCTGATATGTTAAGTAATCAAAAGTCATCAATCTTATCCTTACAGTAACAAAAATGTCTGAAAATCAAATGACATTTCTTGAACCAAACAATGTACTGCTGGAGCTGTCAACTGGTATATATAATCTTGAAGAATGGCTGGAGACAGAATATGGGCTAATTTGGGAAAGGAAACCTTGGGGTCCTGCAGACTTAGGGAAACCCTTGTAGTTCCATAGTTTTCCTTCCAGATACCCTACCAGTTTCCCACTGAAGATTCCAAAAAGACTTCATGTCTCTAAAAGGATTAGGTTGTGAATTAAAAATAAAGTAAATTAAGAACAAAGTTTCAAAGAAAAATATTGGGAATATAGCAAAGATGGGAGTATGGGTGCCAGTGGGGGTGGTACACGTTGATGAAACACTTGTGAAAGTTGTAGTCCTCAGATATAGACCCACTTAAAGATTGGATAAGATTAGCAAAAACTCTTTTGTCTCATATCTGACCTGCACAACAGCAAGGATCTGGAATAATAACAGTCAATTACAGCTGAAAGAGTTATAGTACACAGATTCTTTCTCCCTGAAGTAGTGTTTAAGGAAACTCAAACTGTGAGATTTTAAAAAAATACAGGATGAAAAAGCCCCTGGTACCCCTAGCTGCAAATAAGCATTAAACACCAGACAAGTCCTCACCAGGTAAAATAAATACTCCTATCAGTGGCCTATTTACCTCGTTTTTTATTATTCCATAAAACATGTCTGGCTTTCAACAAAAAATTACAAGACAGGCCAGAAGACATGCTAAGATGTAGTCTGAAGATAAAAGTCAGACTCAAACATATCATGCATGTTTGAGTTGTCAGGCTAAAAAAACTGAAGTAATTATGATTAATATGTTAAATACTCTAATGGGAAAAAAGTATACAGCTTGCAAAAACTTATAAACTATGTTAGGGAAAATGGAAACTTTAATAATCAAAACAAAATTCTAGAAATCAAACATGATGAAATAGAAAGGAAGAATGCCTTCTGATGTCATCAATTAAATTATGGCTAAGGAAAGAAACCATGACCTTGATGACAAGTCAATTAAAAATTTCCCAAACAAAAATACAAAGGAAATGAAAGCAACCCAAGAACTGTGGGACAATATCAAAGGATAAAGTATACATAATTAGAATACAAAAAGAAGAAAGAGAAACAGAGCAGAAAAAAAATTTGAAGTAAAACTATCTGAACATTTTTAAAAAACTAAGATGAGATAAAAAGCACAGTTTTTGAAAGAATATCAAGTAGGATAAGTACCAAACATAAATAGGTGAATAAATAAAGTAATACCTAGTCATCTCATATCCAAATTACAGAAAACTAAAAACAAAGAAAAAAAAATTTTTTTAAATATTTTTTTAGTTGTAGATGGACACAATGTCTTTATTTTATTGCTTTGTATGTGGTGCTGAGGATCGAACCCAGGGCCTCACGCATGCGAGGCAAGTGCTCTACTGCTGAGCTACAATCCCAGCCCCAACAAAGAAAAAATTTTGGAAGAAGAAAGAAATAATTGCCTTACTTTTATAACTATAGAGGAATAAGGATAAGAAATTCATTGGATAGTACAAAAACTAATTTTTATCTTCAGCTGATGTTCCTAACACAGTCCTTTTCTCCATTGTAGGCATAGCCCTGAGCCAACATCCATGTGAATTCCATAATTTGAGTCTTTTTAAAATTCAATCTGCCAGTCTGTATCTTTTGATTGATGAGTTTAGGCCATTAAAATTCAGAGTTATTATTGAAATATGGCTTGTATTTTCATTTATTTTTAGTTTTTAACTTCATTTCTCCTTAGGTTGGCTTTTCCTTTAGTGTATTTTCTCCCTTTGCCGATTTTCATTGTTGTTTTTCATTTCCTCCTCATGGAATATTTTGCCAAGAATGCTCTCTAGTGCAAGCTTTCTTACTGTAAATTCTTTTAACTTTTGTTTATCGTGGAAAGTTTTTATTTCATCATCAAATCTGAAGCTTAATTTTGCTGGATATAAGATTCTTGGTTAGCACCCATTTTCTTTCAGAGCTTGGTATATGATGTTCCAGGATCTCCTGGCTTTGAGGGTCTGGGTTGAGAAATCTGCTGAAATCTGAATTGGTTTCCCCTGTATGTAATCTGTTCCTTCTCTCTTGCAGTTTTTAAAATTCTACACTTATTGTGTATGTTAGGCATTTTCATTATAATGTGCCTTTGTGTGGATCTGTTGTAGTTTTGTACATTTGGTGTCCTGTAAGCCTCTTGTATTTGATTTTCCAATTCATTCTTTATGTTTTGGAAATTTTCTGATATTATTTCATTGAAGAAATTGTGCATTCCTTTGGTTTGTCCTCTGTGCCTTCCTCTATCCCAATAATTCTTAGATTTGGTCTTTTCATGTTATCCATAGTCCCTGGATATTCTGTTCATAGTTTCTTACCATATTCATTGTGTGGTCAACTTTATTTTCAAGATTATATATTTTGTCTTCATTGTCTGAGGTTCTCCATTCTGTTGGTGATGTTTTCTAATAAATTTTTTTAATTTGGTTTATTGTTTCCTTCATTTCAAGGATTTCTGCTTGGGTATATTTCAAAGTCTCTATCTCTTTCTTGAAGTAATATTTTGCTTGCTGAACTTGCTCTCTAATCTCTTTGTTGGAGTTATCAATTGTTGCCTGTGTTTGCTTTCTTATATTATTCTGTGCTTCACAGATCATTTTAATTATGTATGTTCTGAACTCCTTCTCTGACATTTTATGTACTGTGCTGTCAATGTATTCTATTATTGTAGCATCTTGGTTTGTTCGGGGCATTTTCTTCTCTTGTTTTTTCATGTTGTTTATGTGTCTTCCTCTCTAGCAATGCTGACCTGAGGTATTACAGTTTCTATTCTATGATCTTGTAGTGTCCCTGCAAGTTACCAATACCTTACCTCTGGTGTAACCAGGCCTGCAGGGACCTTGGGGATATTCTTCCTGATCCTGGCTGTTGACTCTAGATGGATGTAGGCAGGAACAGCCACTGGTTGGTAGATGGTGCATAATTGTATTTCTGTGGGTTTTTCTCTCTGGCTTCTGTTCTGTTCCACTGGTTTTCATATCTGTTTTGGTACAAGACCATGACATTTTTGTTACTATGTCTCTATAGTATAATTTAAGGTCTGGTATTGTGATGCCCCCTGCTTCTTTTCTCTCTGTTCATTTTTCTCACTTAGGCTATTTAGGGCCTCTTATTTTTCCAAAGGGATTTCATGATTGCTTTTTCTACTTGTATAAAGAATGACATTGGAATTTTAATAGAAACTGCATTAAATCTTTATATCACTTTTGGTAATATGGCCATTTTAACAATGTTAATTCTGCCTATCCAAGAACATGGGAGGTCTTTTCATCTTCTAAAGTCTTATTCAATTTCTTTCTTTAGTGTTCTGGAGTTCTGGAGTTTTCATTGTAGAGTGCTTTTACTTGGTTTTCCAGATTGATTCCCAAGTAAGTTTTTTTGGTTGGTTGGTTGGTTTTGAGGCTATTTTGTAGTTTTCCCAATTTCTTTTTCATTTGACTTGTCATTGGTGTATTGATTTGTAGGTGTTAATTTTATATCCTGCTCCTGTTCTGAATTCATTTATGAGTTCTAGAAGTTTTCTGGTGGAGTTTTTTTGGGTCTTCTAAATATGGAGTCAGGTCTTCAGCAAATAGGGATAGGTTGAGCTCTTCTTTTCCTATTAGTTTCCCTTTAATTTCTTTCTTCTGTCTAATTTCTATGACTAGAGTTTCAAGGACTATGAATATAAGTGGTAAAAGAGAGTATCCTTATTCCAGGTTTTAGAGGGAATGCTTTCATTTTTTCTTTATTTGGAATGATGTTGGCCTTGGGTTTAATATATATAGTTATTACAATGTTGATGTATGTTCCTACTATCCCTAGTTTTTCTAGTGTTTTGAGCATGAATGGATGCTCAGTTTTATACTTTTTCTACATCTATTGAGATAATCATGTGATTCTTATCTTTAAGTCTACTGATGTGATGAATTATGTTTATTGATTTCCATATGTTGAACCAAGCTTGCATCCTTGAGATTAACTCCACTTGGTAATTGTGCACTATATTTTTAATATGGTTTTATTTATGTATTTATTTATTAATTATTTTTTTAAAGTGCATTTTAAGTCATAGTATATATAGAGAGCTCAATTTTCCATCTCTCTGGTTGCAAACAAGATAGAGTCACACCATACGTGTCTTCATACATGTACCTGGGGTAGGGATGTCCATCTCATTTCACCATTTTTGCTACTCCCATTCACCCACCCCTCCCCCACTCCCCCTGTTCCTCCAAAGTTCCTCCATTTCTCCCAAGCTCCCCCAAACCACCCCTTTATGTATCAGCATCCATCAGTCAGACAGAACATTCTACCATTTGTTCCTTGGAACTGGCTTATTTCACTTAGCATGATGTTCTCCAGTTCCATCCATTTACCTGCAAATGCCATAATTTTACTCTCTTTTATTGCTGAGTAATATTCCATTGTGTATATATACCACAGTTTCTTTATCCATTCATCTACTGAAGGACATCTATGTTGCTTTCACAGTTCAGCAATTGTGAATTGTGCTGCTATAAACATTGAAATGGCTGTATCACTATAGTGTGCTGTTTTTAAGTATTTAGGGTATAGACCGAGGAATATGATAGCTGGGTAAAATGGTGGTTCCATTCCAAGTTTTCCAAGGAATCTCCATATTGCTTTCCAGATAGGTTGCACCAATTTGCAGTCCTACCAGCAATGTTTGAGTGTGCCTTTTTCATCACATCCTCACCAGCACTTATTGTTGCTTGTATTTTGAATAACTGCCATTCTGATCGAAGTGAGATGAAATCTTAGAGTAGTTTTGACTTGCAGTTCTCTAATTGCTAGAGATGTTGAATATTTCTTCATATATTTGTTTATTGATTGTATATCTTCTTATGAGAAGTTTCTATTCAGCTCCATAGCCCATTTATTTATTGGGTTGTTTGTTTCTTTGGTGTTAAGTTTTTGTGTTCTTTATATATCCTGGAGACTAATGCTCTATCTGATGTGCGTGTAGCAAAAATTTGCTCCCAGAATGTAGGCTGTCTGTTCACTTCATTGTTTCTTTTGCTGAGAAGAAGCTTTTTAGTTTAAGTCCACCCCATTTGTTGGTTCTTGATTTTATTTCTTGTGCTATAGGAGTCTTGCTAAGGAAGCCGGGGCCTAATCCTATGTGATGAAGATTTGGGCCTATTTCTACTCAATTAGGCACGGTTCTCTGGTCTAATTCCTAGGTCTTTGATCCATTTTGAGATGAGTTTTGTGCATGGTAAGAGATATGGGTTTAGTTTTATTTTGCTGCATATGGATTTCCAGTTTTCCCAGCACCATTTGTTGAACAGACTACCTTTTCTCCAATGTATGTTTTTTGGCACCATTGTCTAGTATAAGATAACTGTATTTATGTGGGTTAGTCTCTGTGTCTTCTATTCTGTACCATTGGTCTACATGTCTATTCTGGTGCCAATACCATGCTGTTTTTGTTACTATAGTTTTGTAGTATAGTTTAAGGTTTGGTATTGTGATGCCTCCTGCTTCACTCTTCTTACTGAGGCTTGCTTTGGCTATTTTGGATCTCTTAATTTCCAAATGAATTTCGTGATTGCCTTTTCTATTTCTATAAGAAAGTACTTTGGGATTTTAATTGAGATTGCATTGAATCTGGATAGCGCTTTGGGTAGTATGGCCATTTTAATAATATTGATTCTGCCTATCCAAGACCATGGGAGATCTTTCCATCTTCTAAGATCTTCTTCAATTTCTTTCTTTAGTGTCTTGTAGTTTTCATTGTAGAGGTTTTTCACTGCTACTGTTAGATTGATTCCCAAGTTTTTTGTTTGTTTGTTTGTTTTGAGGCTATTGTGAATGGAGTAGTTTTCCTGATTTCTCTTTCACAGGGTTCATTGCTGATGTATAGAAATGCATTTGATTTATGGGTGTTGATTTTATATCCTGCAATTTTGCTGAATTCATTTATTAATTCTAGAAGTTTTCTGGTGGAATTTTTTGGATCCTCCAAGTCATGTCATCTGCAAAAAATGAGTTTGAGTTCTTTTCTTATTCATATCCCCTTAATTTCTTTCTTCTGTCTAATTGCTCCGGCTAGAGTTTCAAGGACTATGTTCTATAGGAGTGGTGAAAGAGAGCATCCCTGTCTTGTTCCAGTTTTTAGAGGGAATGCTTCCAGTTTTCTCCATTTAGGATGATAGAGAATCATGGATTGCTTTAATAATGTTGAGGTATGTTCCTACTATCCCTAGTTTTTCTAGTGTTTTAAACATGAAAGAGTGCTGTATTTTGTCAAGTGCTTTCTCTGTATCAATTGATAAAATCATATGATTCTAATCTTTAAGTCTATTGATGTGATGGATTATGTTTATTGATTTCTGTATGTTGAACCAAACTTGTATCCCTGGAATGAACCCCACTTGATCATGGTGCACTATTTTTTTTTAATATGCATTTGTATGCGATTTGCCAAAATTTTACTGAGAATTTTTACATCTGTATTCATCAGAGATATTAGTCTGAAATTTTCCTTTTTTGATGCGTCTCTGTCTGGTTTTGGTATCAGGGTGATTCTAGCCTCCTAGAATGAGTTTGGAAGGATTCCCTCCTTTTCTATTTCATGGAATAATTAGAGGAGTATTGGAGTTAGTTCTTCTTTGTAGGTCATGTAGAACTCAGCTGAGAATCTGTCTGGTCCAGGTCTTTTCTTGGTTGGTAGGCTCTTGATGGTATATTCTATTTCCTTGCTTGTAATTGATCTGTTTAAGTTGTGAATGTCCTCCTGGTTCAGTTTGGGTAGGTGATATGTCTCTAGAAATTTGTCAGTGTCTTCAGGGTTTTCTATTTTACTGGAGTATAAATTTTCCAAATAGTTTCTAGTTATCCTCTGTATTTCAGCAGAGTCTGTCATGACATATCTTTTTCATCACAAATTTTAGTAATTTGGGTTTTTTCTCTCTTTCTTTTTGTTATGGTGGCTAAGGGTTTGTCAATTTTATTTATTTTTTTGAAGAACCAGCTTTTTGTTTTGTCAGTTTTTGAATTGTTTCGTTTGTTTCAATTTCATTGATTTCAGCCCTGATTCTAATTATTTTTGTCTTCTACTTTTTTTGGTGTTGATTTATTCCTCTTTTTCTAAGCCTTTGAGATGTAGTGTCAAGTCATTGATTTGTTGACTTCTTCTTATTTGAATAAATGAGCTTAATGCAATGAACTTTCCTCTTAGCACTGCCTTCATAGTGTCCCAGAGATTCTGATATGTTGTATCAGGGTTCTCATTTACCTCTTAAGAATTTTTTTTATCTCCTCCCTGATGTCTTCTGTTACCCATGTATCATTCAATAGCATATTATTGAGTCTCTAGGTGTTGGAGTAGCTTCTTTTTTTAAAACTGTCATTAATTTCTAATTTCATTCCATTATGGTCAGATAGAATGCAGGGTAGTATCTCTATTTTTTTGTATTTGCTAAGACTAGCTTTGTGGCATAGCATGTGATCTATTTTGGAGAAGGATCCATGTGCTGCTGAGAAAAAAGTGTATTTGCTTAATATGTTTTTATATGTGATTTGTCAGTACTTTATTAAGAATTTTTGCATCTATGTTCATCAGGGATGTTATTCTGGAGTTTTATTTCCTTGATGTGTCTTTGTCTGCTTTTGGTATCAGGGTAATACTAGCTTCATAGAATGAGTGTGGAAGTGTTCTCTCCTTATCTATTTCATGGAATAATTTGAGGAGGATTGGTATTAGTCCTTCTTTGAAAGTATGATAGAACTTGGCTGAGAATCCATCTGGTCCTGGGCTTTTCTTTGTTGGTAGGCTTTTGATGGCATCTTCAATTTTATTGCTTTAAATTGATCTGCTTAAATTTTGAATGTCCTCTTGATTCAAGTTGGGTAGGTCATATGTCTCTAGAAATTTTATTAATGTCTTTAATATTTTCTATTTTAATAGAGTATAAATTTTTGAAATAGTTTCTGATTGTTGTCTGTATTTCAGTAGTGTCTGTGGTGATATTTCATTTTTTATCATGAATTTTAGTAATTTTAGATTTTTCTCTCTTCATTATCAATTATCAATTATATTTATCAATTATATGTATCTTTTAAAAGAAACTTTGTTTCATTGATTTTTTTGAATTTTCGTTTGTTCAAATTTCATTAATTTTGGCTCTGGTTTTATTTATTTCCTGTCTTCTACTGCTTTTTGTGTTGATTTGTTCTTATTTTTCTAGGATTTGGAGATGCAATGTTAGATTCTTTGTTTGGTGACTTTCTATTCTTTTAATGAATAAACTCAATGCAATGAATTTTCCTCTTGGAACCACCTTCATAGTGTCATAGATTTTGATAGGTTGTATTGCCCTTCTCATTTACCTCCAAGTATATTCTTCTGCTTTCCAGTGGTAGTTCAATAGCATATTATTTAGTCTCCAGGTATTAGAGTAGCTTCTATTTTTTATTTTATTGATTTCTAATTTCATTCCATTATGTTCTGATATAATGCAAGATATTATCTCTATTTTTTTTTTTGTATTTGGTAAGAGTTACTTAGTGACCTAAGATATAGTCTATTTTAGAGAAGAATCCATGTGTTGCTGAGAAGAAAGTGTGTTCATCCAGTATTATTGTGTTGCCACATCCTGCACAGCCATTAATTCAGGTTCCTGGACCAGGAGGTGAGGGAATGGAGAAAAGACAAACAGACACACAAACAGAGAAAAAGCTGGGTCTCAGTGATTGGGTACTCCTTGGTAGGGAGGTAGTGACATACAACAAGCTCAGCACACTTATTATATAGTTATAAACATCAAAAGGATTTGTTGTGAGAAAATTTCTTCAAAGTAAGCAGAACCAAGGTCATGAATATGAGCAGCCCAATTATGATTATCATTTTGCTCCTGTAACTTTCTACCCCCAAGCAGCTGGCACCTGAACCTCTGTGGCTGGCACAGAACTCCTATTTAACAGGGCATCACCATAGCAACTGGGCAGTGTCAAATCGACCTTTGCACCAAGAGTTCCCAAGAGAAGCGTCACCTCTATCACAAGACAGTTCAAGACCCATAATTCAGGCACTGTTCCTGACATTGTGGTGTTGTCTATTTGATTCTTGAAATTGAGAAGGGCTTGTTTGATGTATATAGATGCTCCATTGTTTATGGCATAAATATTTATGATTGTTATGTCTTGTTGATGTATAATTCCCTTAAGCAGTATAAAGCGCCCTTCTTTGTCCCTTCTGATTAACTTTGGCTTGAATTCCACTTCATCTGAGGATAGAACCTCTGCTTGTTTTCAAGATTCATGTAAACAATGTGTTTTTTCCTATCCTTTTACCTTCAGTCTGTGGATGTCTTTGTCTGTGATTTGAGTCTCTTGGAGACAGCATATTGTTGGGTCTGGGTTCTTAATCCAATCTGCCAGTCTATGCCTTTTGATTAATGAGTTTAAACCATTTACATTCAATATTATTATAGAGAAATGATTATTATTCCCTGTCATTTTTTTATTTCTGGTTTTTAATTTGAATTCATTTCTTCTTTGATTGACTATTCTTTAATACAGTTCTCCCTTTGCAGGTTTTCACTTTCATTTTTCATTTCTTCTTCTTCTTTTTTTTTTTTTTTTGGTACCAGGGACTGAATTCTGGGGTACTGGGCCATCCCCAGCCCTATTTTTTGTGTTTTATGTAGAGACAGGGTCTCACTGAGTTGCTTAGCTCCTCCTCGTTGCTGAGGCTGGCTTTAAACTCGCGATTCTCCTGTCTCAGCCTCCCAAAGTTCTGGGATTATAGGTATGCACCACTACACACAGCTCATTTCTTCTTCATCACATATTTTATTGGGTATATTTTGTAGTTCAGGCTTTCTAATTGGGAATTCTTTTACTTTTTGTTTATCATGGAAGGTTTTCATTTCATTGTCACTTCTGAAGCTTAATTTTGCTGAGTATAGTATTCTTGGCTGGCATCCATTTTCTTTCAGAGCTTGGAATATATTATTCCAAGACCACCTAGAGTTTAGGCTTAGCTTAAATCTGGCTGATTTCACTCTGAATATGAAATATCATTTTTTTCTGGCAACTTTTAAAATCCTATCCTTATTCTGTATGATAGACATTTTCATAATAATGCAACTTGATGTGGGTCTGTTGTAATTTTGTATTTTGGGGATCTTGTAAGCCTCCTGTATTTGATTTTCCATTTCATTCTTAAGGTTTGGGAAATTTGGGGGTATTACTTTATTGAAAAAAATTGTGCATTCTTTTTTTTTAAATCTCCAAACCTTCATCTATCCTGATAAATCTTTATTTTGGTCTTTCATGTTATCCCATATATCTTGGAAGTTCTGTTCATAGTCTCTTAACATCTTTTCTCCATGGTCAACCTTATTTTCAGGATTATAGCCAGGCATGGTGGCACATACCTGTAATCCCAGTGGCTCAAGAGGCTGAGGCAGGAGGATTGCATGTTCAAAGTCAAATTCAGCAATTTAGGGAGGACTTTAGTAACTCAGTGAGACCTCCTCTCTAAAAACATACAGAAAAGGGCTGGGGATTTTGCTCAGTGGTTAAGTACCCCTGGATTCAATCCCCAGTACTCCCCTGAAAAATTATATATTCTGTCTTCATTGCCTACAACTCTGTCTTCCAAGTACTTTAGTGTGTTAGTGATGCTTTCCATCAAATTTTTAATTTGGTTTATTGATTCCTTCATTCTAAGGATTTGTTTTTTTTTTTTTTTTTCAGAATATCTATTTCTTTTTTATTCTTTTTCCTTTTTTGGTACCAGGGATTGAACTCAGGGGTACTTGACTACTGAGCCACATCCCCAGCCCTATTTTGTATTTTATTTAGAAACAGGGTCTCACTGAGTTGCTTAGTGGCTTGCTGTTGCTGAGGCTGGCTTTGAACTCACAATTCTCCTTTCTCAGCCTCCCAAGCTGCTGGGATTATATAGCCCTACATGCCACCGTGCCCAGTTTTTCTATCTCTTTTTTGAAGTGATCTTTCACTTCCTGTATTTTCTCTCTGATTTCACTCCTTACATTGTCCTTTACCTCACCAATCAGTTTATGAACATTCTAAACTTCATCTGTGACATTTCTTCCATTGTGATGTCAATGGATTCTCTTATTGAAGTATCTTGGTTTGTTTGGGGTGATTTGTTCCTTTGCTTTTTCATGTTGCTTTTGTGTCTACCCTTCTAGCAGTATGTATTTGAGGCAGTAGAATTTCTACCCTGTGGACTTATAGTGACTCTGAAGGTTCCAAGTACCTCATTGTTAAGACAAATAATAATAACAACCAGTGCAAACAATATACAGCATTAAACCAAATAGATACTGCTATGACAACCAAATAGATACTGCTATGACAACTAAAATGTTAATTGTCACAGTAAACATAAATGATGTGATCAGTTATTGCCCACAGTAAAAACAGTAAGTTTGCAAAAGGGTTAACAATTTCAAATGGAGAGAACAGTAGTGATGTAGGATGTGATGTTTATGAGGGAGGAGGGGAAAAATAGAAGTAAAAGTTAAAGGAAGAGTAAAAAACAATAGAGCTTAGTGATTAGTAGAAGAAAAGAGAGAAAAAGAATTGAGAAAAACATAAGTGAGAGAAAAAATGATAAAACATTTTAAAATATATAAATAAAATAAAGGAATATAAAACAAAACTGAAATATACTAATCAAACATTCTTGTCTTTAAAATACTGATCCATGAAAATTAACTGGCTTCAACAATGCTAGAAATGAGAAAAAAAATAAGAATATGTATACATGTCCATAACCAATTCAGGTCACAGGGAGACAAAAGAAAAATAATAATAATAATTAAATTTTTAAAAATATCAATGAAAATTGTTCTCTTTGGAGTTGAGAAGATTCTCAGCTTCTCTTCTCAGCAGTGTAAGGTAGAGTGGGCTAGAGTGTGATCCCTCGGGGTGTGGTTGCTGGAGAGTGAGAGAAAATCCTCTTGGTGGAGATCCTGGAGATGGGCTTTAGGGTCCAGTAGGGTCCAGGTTCTTCGGTGAATGATGATTAATATAATAACCCAGGGCCCAGGGTTCCACTCATGGGGTGGAGGAGCCAAGTCTTAGTCTCCTCTGTCACCTGCAGACCTTCCTGGCCTCTTTGTTTCAGTCTCCAAACTCAATCTCTCCCTCTCCCTCTCTTTCAAATTCCTGGCCAAGCATGTCTCTCCCAGCTGTTCCTTCAATCCTCCTGGATTGGAGGGGGAAGAAGGGAACTGAGTGAGTTTCCATGACCGGTATTCCCCTGTATAAACTCCTCTCCACATATGATTTTCTTCTGGTCTTGTAGGCACCCTTTATGTTGTGCAGCATGGGTTTGCCAGCCCTGTAATTCAGGCCAAACTCAGGTTTGCCAGGAACTGGCCCCCACACCACAGTTGCAGAATAATCACTTCCTTTCTCTTCTATGGGAAGCCAGGGAAAACGCAGCTTCTTTCTTGCACAAGGATATTGTGCAGCATGCATTTCAGTTTAGTGGGGCAGCGTCTTTGGTCTCTGATCTCTCCATACCCAAACATGCCTCAGTCCTCCTAAAAATGTGGGTTCCTTTAATTCCCTTATCCCTCCACTTTGCTCATGGAAGGACTGCTCAGGCAGTGACAGTGATGGTGGTGCTGGGGATTTCTTCCTTATTTTATCCCACATCTTGAGTCCTTGATCTACTTTGAATGTCCAGTATTAAATCCCAGTAAAGACCCTTTTTTTCCCACCCACCTTGCTGAGAAGCTGCTTAGCTGCTTTCTTCGTTTCATGTCACAGAGCAGCCAGGAAAGTGACCTTCTCTATTCCATCATCTTTTTGACATCAAGGATATCATACATCTTAAACTTACTATAGTCTACTTTCAACTGATATTACACATATCAAATATAGTATAAGAACTTTTGGATAAGTATTTTTTGTTTCTTCCCCCTGAGCATTTGTGCTATCGTTATAACATATTGCTTCTATAATTTTCTTTTCACTACTGGAGATTGAACCCACATGCACTTTGCCACTGAGCTGCATCTCCAGACCTTTTTCATTTTTCTTTTAGACAGGGTCTCGCTAAGTTGCCATGACTGGACACAAATTTGTGGTTGTCCAGCCTCAGCCTCTCCAGATGCAAGGATTATAGGCATGCACCACAACACCCAGCTATGCTTCTATAAATGTAATAGATCACAATGCATTGTAATATTTTGTATTATTTTTAAAGGTATTTAACATAAAAGAAATCTTTATATTTGTTGACATTATTCTGTTCTGCTTCATCCCCATGTAAATCAAGATTTCTATCTATTATTCTTTTCTTTTTGCTTGAAGGACTTCCTTTAACATTTCTTTTAGGCAGGTCTGCTGGTGATGAATTCTTTCAACACTTGTATGTCTGATAAGGTCTCTATTTTGCTTGTATTTGGAGTATATTTTCATGGAATATGACTTTCATGTTGGTAAGGATTTTTTTCTAGTTCCATATGCCTTCTGATTTTCCATGTTCATGACAAGAAGTCCTCACTTGTCCTGATTTTTGTTCATTTCTATAAATGTATTTGGTATTTTCTCACTATTTTCAAGATCTTCTTTTTATAACTTACTTTAAAAATTTGATTATGTGGTGGGTTAATATAGTTTTCTTCATGTTTCCTCTGCTCAGAATTTTTAAAATATTCTTTTTTCCTCTTCCACATTTTTCATTGGTGCATTATGATTGTATATAATTAAGGGATTCATTATAACATGTTCATATATATACACACAATATAACAATATAATTTGGTCAAAATCACTCCTGAGCACTTCTCCCTCCCTTCTCACCTCTTACTCTCTAGTTCCTTTGCTATACTGATCTCTCTTTGATTTTCATAAGATCCCTGTCCCTTCTTTCTTTTCCTTTTTCTTCCCCAGCTTCCACATATGAGAGAAAACATATGACCCTTGACCTTTTCAGTTTGACAATTTCACTTAACATGTTGTTCTCTAGTTCCATTCATTTTCCTGAAAATGACCAAAATGATTTCATTTTTCTTTATGGCTTAATAAAACTCCATTTTGTATATATACCCCATTTTCTTTATCCACTCATCTGTTGATGGACATGGTTCCATAGTTTGGCTATTATGAATCGTACTGCTATAAAACTTGGGTATGCATATGTCACTATAGTACAATGACTTTAATTGTTTTGGATAACTACCAAGGAGTGGTATAGCAGGGTCATATGGTGGTTCCATGCCTAGTCTTTTGAGAAAACTCCATTCTGATATCCACCATGGTGGTATAATTTACAGTCCCAACAACGATGTAAAAATGTTCTTTTTCTCCACATCCTCTCCAGTATTGTATTCTCGATGACTGCCATTGTCACTGGTGTGAGATGAAATATCAGTGTAGTTTTGTTTTTATTTTTGTTTTGTTTTGTTTTTTGATGGTGCTGGGGATTGAACCCAGGACCTTGTGCATGCAAGGCAAGAAGCACTTTATCAACTGAGCAATATCCCCAGCCCTCAGTGTAGTTTTGATTTACATTTCCTTAATTGCTAATGATGTTGAACATTTTTCTCATATATTTGTTGGCCATTTGTATTTCTTTTGAGAAGTGTCTGTTTAATTCATTTGCCCAGTTATTAACAAAGTTATTTGGTGTTTTGGTGTTTTTTGAGCTCTGTATGTATTCTAGATATTAATCCTCTGTCAGAAGAATAGCTAGTAAATATTTTCTCCCATTCTGTAGCTGTCTATTAATTTTTCAGTATCTGTTAATTTCCAATGAATTTCCAATTTTAGATGTTGTAGTTTTCCTCTTTAGTATTTCAAGTTGAGTCTTCTTTGTAAGTTATTTTCTCTAATTAACCTGTTCAGTTTTTTTAGCTAGTTCCTTGAACAGGTGAAGTATGGTTAAAATAACTTTTAATCTTCTTTTTGAATACTTCTATTATCTACACGGTTTCTGGCTCTGTTTCAATTGCTTGATTTTTCTCCTTCTTTTAAGTTCTATTTTCTTAATAATTATTTATTAGATGCCAGACACTTTTTTGTATGCTTAATAATTCTTTATTAGATGCCAGACACTGAATTTTACCTTGTTGGGTGCTGAAAATTTTGTATTCCTATAAAATGTCCCTGAACTTTGTTCTCAGAAGTGATTAAATTACTTGGAAATGGTTTGATCTTTTTGGTCTTGCTTTTTAAGCTTTTTATTTTTGTTTGTTGATTTATTTACTGTGGTACTCGATATTGAATCCAGGGACACTTCACCCCAGCCCTTTTTATTTTTATTTTTTTATTTTGAGATAGGGTCTCAATAGGTTGCTGAGGCTGGCTATGAACTCCTGCTTCAGCCTGCTAAGTTGCTGGCGTTATATGTGTGCGCCACATCACCTAGTTTTTTAAATATAGGACCAGAGCAATCTTTAGGTTGAGTTTCAGGTTAACTTCTCCCAATAACTGAGACATAGTCTTCCAAATACTCTACCTGTTGTTCCATGAATAATGAGGTTTTCTACTCTAACTGGTGGGAGTAGAAATGATTTTCAGCCTTTTGTGCACTTTGTAATCTTTTCAGGTCATTCATTAACTTTGCATTGTCTCCTCACATGTATTCTCTCACCAATTCTTAGCTGAATACTTGAGAACTGTTCTTTGAGTGCTTAGGATTCTGTATGCAGCTCTCATCTTTTTTGCAATTCTGTTCTGTATACGATGTGGCTTGCCTATACTTCCAGCTCATCTCCAACTCAGGAAACAGCTTTACTGGGTTCTCCTGGCACTGCTGCCTAGAACTCCCTTAAGGCAGTAGGTGTGGGTAGTTGTAAGGTTTATCTGGTTTGTTTTTCATTTCTCAGAGATCACTGTCCTTCATTGCCTAATGTTTTGAGTGCTATATCTTATATATCTTGTCCAGTTTCTTAGTTATTTCAAGCATGAGGGTAAATATAGTTCTCATTATTCCATCCTCTCTGTAAGCAGACATCCCAGTTGTCTTCTAGTAAGCTCAGTATTTTAAAGATTGACAAACATATAAAATAATTCCACTCTAAACCATTTTTGGTTTTGTTTTGGAAAATATAGTTTTCATAAAAATGCTTAGCTTAACATGTAATTGGTTCATTAGCATTGTCATCAAATAAATTCATAAATCTTTAAAATTTTTCCAGGTTTATTTATTTATTTATTTTTGGACATAATGTCTTTATTTTATTGCTTTGTATGTGGTGCTGAGGACCGAACCCAGGGCCTCACGCATGCGAGGCAAGCGCTCTACCGCTGAGCTACAATCCCAGCTCCTCAGGTTTAATTTTGAACATGAAAAATATTGATAAAAGTAGCCCATAGAAAAGGTCTTTGATGTCTCAATTTTGAGAATATAATGGAGTACACACACCAAGAAGTCTGACAGCACCTGATCTAAGTGAACTGGTTTCTGTTTGAATTCTTGAATTGGAGGGTTGGGTAAACTTGGATAGGTCATAAGTACTGACCTATCCAAGAGAGAAAAGGAAGAAGAACAGATAAAAGCAAAAGTTAAGAAGCAATGTGTCCCTCAAGAGATACAGAGAGTAGTAACAGATTCCTAATTTTCCCATTACTGTGTAGATATTTGTGAAGCCCAGTTTTACCTCGGGCTAATCCTAAAAACAAATTCCATCTTTATTCCTTAAAGAGAAAAGGGCAACAAAAGAGAAAAATTGAAGCCCCATGAGGCTTGAGAGGAAGAGATTTGGGTCCAGAAGCCACAAGGCTGTCAAAGCCTGGTAGTGTTTATGATGCTCAGGTGGGGCTAGAGGAACCAGGACTGGGTTGCAGTGGGGCTCTCTAGTCCCATGATTCTGTGGTTATTTTTACTGCACTGGTTGTTTCTTTGGCACAAAATGTTTGGAGAACCTGGACCCCCACCCCAACATGCCTCACTGTCTAATCTTGGCAACACTTCTGTGGGATTTTGTTTCCCCACATTTACAAAATAGAAGTCAAAAAAAATTTCTAAGTCTTTGTCCTCAAATAACAGAAACCTACATCCAATTAGCTTAAGCACAAAAGAGCATTTATTGACTCATAATTGGAAAGCCAAGCTAGGCTAGTACCGGCCCTGGCATAATTAGATTTAGACGTTCAAGTAGCATCACTGTCTTTTATTCCTTCCTTCTGTTCCTTCTCATTTTCTGCATGCTCCCTTCTGCTTAGCTCTATTTGCTTTGTTCTCAGTCAAGTTTTCTCCATTCACCAGCAAAATAGCCCCCAGGGGCTCCAAGCCCATATGAACCTTTGAGCTCAAGATTCCAAAGACAGATCAGAAATGCGCCAATATCCACAGGTCCAGTCCCTTGAAGACTTGTATTGGCTTTACTTGATCACATGCTCATTCTTTGAACCAATGACCTATGACATGGCCAAAGTATGTCATGTGCCTAGTCATTAGGGAGCAGGTAGAGGAGGAATCAGAATTGACAATCCCATCAGAACTGTGTGGAATGAGAAAGGGGCAATTTAGTGGACAGATGTGGCAGGCTGACAGTACCCTAGAGGTGTAATAAAGTAAAGCAAATTCTACCTATTATGTGTTCGAGATATTTTTTTAAAGGACACAGTCATTTCACTAGTATGGCAGTACTGGGAGATTGACATTTTCTGAGTTCCCCAAACTCCTTCTTTAGGAATAGTTTAATCTTTTTCCTTTTGCTTTTCAGGTATTTCATCTGTGTGGTTAAGATTTCACTTTTGTTCTCAGGCCTTTTACCAAACTTTGTTACATCAAGAATAGAGTCACCTGGGGCTGGGGTGGTGGCTCAGTGGTAGAGCGCTTGCCTAGCATGCGTGAGGCACTGGGTTCGATCCTCAGCACCACATATAAATAAATAAGAAATAAAGGTCCATCAACAACTAAAAAATAAAAATAAAAAAATAAAAGAAAAAGAATAGAGTCACCTGAACCTAGAGCATTACCAGTCAGTGTTTCCAATTCCTGCCAACACACACATACTTCTTTTCAAGTCTAAGTTTTTCCTACCTGACTTTTTTCTGTAACCCTGATTTAAAACAGATATGTACAGTCAACTGCAAATCAATAAAAAAGCAAAGAGGGTCTCTTGATATAGAATCCTCATTGGATTTAATTTTCAGTTATGTAAACACATCCAGCCTCCTTAGGAGTGCAAAATCAAGTGAACATAGAGGTGAAGAATTTTTTCATTGTGCCAGAAATAGTTGGTATTCAAGACATATTCTGTTTTCTCTGCAGTAGCAACTTATCATAAAAAGCTCACTGCACTAATACATTTGAATCCCATTCCTATTTGTGCCTTTTTAAAAAACTGCATAAAAATGTACAGTCTGAATCTGTTCACTCAGAAAAATAAGATCGAGGTTGTAGTTTTAGTCATAATTTCAGGATGTAGCTTATCACCTTCATGTTATGCTCAAATTGGCACTATCAGAATGAACAGGCAGCATATCAGGTGGCTGTTATGTTATAGAATATTCAACCTAAGAAATCTGCATTTAGAATTAAAATAGAGCCCTTAACCTCTACAGATCCAGGTAAGGGTCATAGTTCATTAAGACAAGGATCCAGTGTTCATTTATAATATTCCAATAAATGGCTGGGTTCCTAGACAGGAACACTACAAAAACTAGCAGAAGTTGTCTCCCAAAATAAAATTTGTGATTTTAATTTTCTTTTTCCTACTCTTTTTTACTGTTCAAATTTTCTGCAATGAGCCCAAATCACTTTCACTATAAAAATCTTTTTAAAAACATTGTATCTCTTCAAATTGTAAACATTCTTGGTATACACCAAATTATGTTTAAGCAAGATATATCTATTGAATTAAATTAGCTAGTCCCCAGAAAACCCCTTGGCTTGAGCCCCATTCTGGATATTCTGACTTGGTCGTGGCTCTGCAAGAAGGATCCCAGTGGAGCCTGACTTATGTGCCCACTTCAGGACCCTTTGCTGTGCTCTTAGCCCCGTGGGGAGTCTGTCTGAAAGAGCACTGAAACACATCTTAAGAGGAGATTGGAGGGCCCAGTGGAATTCAGGTTTACGCCTCTGGTTTCCAAGATTTCAAATTGACTCAAAAAGGGAGACTTTCTCCCTTACCTCTGGGAATGAGCAGGGGAGAGTAGGAACATATCCTATGAGAAGGGAGAGGCAGACGCACATAGCCCTTTGTGGTAGCACCCAGCTCCTTCCCTGAAAGTAGACCTTCACTCCCAAGCCTTCTCAGCATTTATCTGGCCTGCACTTGCTATGAGCCAACAGAACTTCTGCCTCATTTCTTACTATTGCCTACAAGCCAGAAGTGAGGTTTGGATGGGTCCACCCAGGATAGGTCCTTAGAACAGGGTAGTGTGGCAGAGCTGAAGTCTTCTCTGACCAGGCCTGTGGGAACTGCTCTTTCTGATTCACAGTTCTCTTGCTCCAGAACTAAGTCAATTGGAAATCTGCAAAGAGCTGTACTCACCAACACTACTATCAGATCCTAGTTGAGAGCATGGGTGGGTCTCGGTGTTAGACCTACGATGAGTTCTGGCTCTCACTTGGCAGCAGTGAGATCTTGGGAAAGCCACTTTCCTACTCAGATTTAATTTCCTCACATATAAAAATGGGTAGTTTATTAGAAAGGTTACAAGATATAAAATATGGGTAGGTGAAATGTTGGCAGTAGAAATTGCTTAATAAATGACAGTTATTGCAATTATATGCTAAATCATATTGTATAGTCGGGTGCCTCATAATAACGTTTCTGCATGCCACATGTGATGGTGCTTCCATAAGATTTTACTGCCCAGGGACATCTTAACTCATGTAAGCACATGTCTGATATTTGTACAATGACAAAATAGTCTAATGATGCCTATTTCAGAAGGTGTCCCCATTGTCAAGTGACACATGTCAATACAAAGTAAATGTATTCCCTAGTACACTCAAAATCTGTTAAGTTTACCATGGGCCTGTTGGTAAAAGCAGTAAAAGATGTTTGTTAACCATCTGGGCCATCTGTGTATTGTCTTTCTAATATGTCAGCCACTCAAGCTGTAGCTGGCTTGCAATCATAAACTTCGGATTCTTGGAATGGTTTTTATCACCTGGGGAGACTTAAGCTTACTTGGTTATGGGAAGTGCTAATGATAGGGCAGATCATCACTAGTGTTGAAATTTAGAAGTATCAGAATTTTTTCATAAAGGAGGAAGAGGAAGAAACCTATTGCACCTGCCAATCCTATAGTAAATATTAGAGCCTCACTTTTTTTTTCATATTCTTCTATAGCAAGGTTAATATTCATATTTTATTATTCTTTGGTTTATAAGACCAGCTTTGAGGAAGATATGGTCACCATTATTCCACACACCTCCAATCTTAAATCATTCAGTAATTTCATATGAACAAATAGCTTTCAATAGAGTGTTTTACTGAGTCTAAGATACCATCATTGTAAAATGCATCAGTCTGCATATTCCTAAGAAAGAAACCGGACTGCCATTGACCAAGAGACATTAATATAGAAAAGTGAGTCTGGAAGTCAAAGAAAGATGGTACGCCCTTCTGTGTTCAATGAGCCCACTTGAATATCCTTTGTGTCTACCCCCTCCCATTAATATTTGAAGACATCAGTTGACTAGTTTGAGAGCATTAATCACAATTAAAATACAGGCTCCACTTTAAGCAACAGAAATACAACCATTCACCACAGAATACCCTGCTCTTTATGGCATTTTAGATGCTGATGAAATGAAACTAATTTGTTTCTTCAAGTGATTAAATAAAACAAGGGCTCAATTGTTAGGGAGATCAAGACAGCCATCACCAGGAGGAATGGCTGGGTTTTACAAGACCCAAGTGTTGTAAATGGAAATGTCACTTAGTTTTACTCCTCCTTTCTTGAGCTCTTGTTCTCAACAAATCCAGGAAATAACATCAGCTTTTTTTTTTTTTTTTTTAAGAACCAATCACAGAAGTTCTCTGGATTCAAGCTAATATTTATCAGTTTACCCTGGGCAGTTAAGGCATATTTGTCAGGAATCTAATCGGCAGACTTGTTTTAGCAAAAGATTTCCTAACAGAATCTAAGAAAAAACTTAGCAAACGGAATGGTAGACATAAAATGTCAGGAGATAAATTGGGTTTCTATTTTAAGGTTAGTGAAACCATTATATTTAATGCATTCGTGTTCAGATAAATCAATTGTCAATGACCTTGCTAGTGAAGCCAGAGGATGTGCTGTCCTCAGAGATCATGGATCTGACTCTCTTGGAGCAGTCAAAGGATTGGAGGTAGAGGCTTCATCTCAGGAAGGCTGTTTTCCCTATCTGTGCTGTTGAGCTAGATGATCTCCATACCGGCTTCAGACTCTGAGGCTGTGGCTTAGCCAGAGGTCATTGTTGAGCAGCAAGGCCAGACTTGTATCAGCTCCTCTGGAAGAAGTTTTGAACTAAGTAACTGTGTCATGGTGCTAAGGGCATCCAGCTTCAGATGGGTCAAGACCTTAGACTTAAAGTTCCTGGACCTTGCAAAGTGGTCTTGAAATGGTTGTTTTGGCTGTCTGGTAGCTAAATCTCCTACCATCTTTCTTTTGATGATAGCCCCACATTAGGTGGAGTGCAGAGCCTGGCCACCTGCAGTAGAGGCTCCCTGGCAGCTAGGACATGGACATGTGCCAAGGTTTGTTCAAGAAGAGCTGCAGACACAAAGCCATAAAGGGAGAGTAAGAAATTTCTAGGTGGCTTCAGCAGTGGAGGTGAGTGCAGAGTAACATACCATCCCACCCCCATGGCAATGTTTTAAGCAGGTGGCTTTAGGCCCACCTACTGACTATGTTCTTACTGTCTAACCTCCCCTTGTTCCTGCCCACTTTCTGACACTGGCTTCCAGCCTCCCCATGGATTCTCATTATAGCTGTCTTCTGTCTCCTCTTGTTCCTAGTTTGCTTCTAAGAACTCCCTGATGTCCATCAGGGGCAGGTTTGAACTGTGCTGGGAAAAGACAGAGATGGTAGCCGAAGCCCAGAAGCAGCTGGAAAGGTGCTGTTGGATAAGGTGGTGTGGGAGGATGCCTGAAGTGGCCTTGTCAGTCTCCTAGTAGAGTAGAAGCTTCTGCAAGAGGAGCCATATGTCTGTTAGATGGTCCATGCTTCTCAAATCAGATCCATCCCCCTCTTTCTTCTGACTCTTCCTCCCCTCCACCCACAAAACCTTCCTGATGCCCTGGGCATGCAATTAAATGCTATTTTTAAAATAAAGTTTTATTTAAGCTCCTTAAGTGTCACTTCTACTCCCACAGAAATGTAAGAATCGGGGCTGGGGTTGTGCTCAGTGGTAGAGCACTTGCCTAGCACAAGTGAGGCACTGGGTTTGATCCTCAGCACCACATATAAATAAGTAAAATAAAGGTCCATTGACAACTAAAAAAAAAATGTTTAAAAAAATAAAAAGAAGAAATACAAGAATCTCCATCAGCTCAATAATGATAACCAAACTTGATACCAGGTATGTCCCCCTTAGAGTTTCAACGCTTATCTCTCAAGTCAGTGAGGTTTTTTTGCAGTTCCTCCACCCTGCCCCAGCATAGAGAATGCCGTACATCACAGTGCAGGGTAAAATGGATTTCTTTCTTAAAAAAAAAAAAAAAAATCATGCTTATCTGGGCACTGTGGAATATAGTTCCAGGCATCCAAGTAAGGTGCTGTTAGATTCAGAATCAGGCCACTTCCTCTGCAATTAGAAAGTTTGGCTCAATCATGTTCTTTTTTCCCCAAGAAACTATAAGCCTCTATTCTGGTATTTCAACATTCCATCCTCTGTTCTACCCTTACTCCTCACTAGAGTTCATGTGGTATGAACTGAACACCCACTGAGCAGTCAGTCACCCGAACCTAAGAAAAATAAGTTAAAAGCACACAGAACCCCAAAACCATTTTCAGAAGGAATAATTACTAGAAGGCACAAATAAAACACTGAAATAAAATTATCCTTTGAATTATGTATAAGCAAAATAAATTAGTAAAATTCAAGTGTACTTTAAAAATAGAGGTTTGCCATTTGCTGGGTCTGGAATTTATTTCATCATTGAAAAGAAAGAGAAAAAATAGAAGTCATAAAGCTTGTTGTGTTTAGTGTTGATGATAAATGCACTTCACCTTTTTCATAATCTGTTCTATAGGCCATCAGTACACTGTGTGACACCTGGGTTAAAACTGTCATTAAGAGGCATTCTTTCCTGTTAAGGGATTTATAGTGCCTTGAGCTGAGGAGATGGAACATGAAGGTCTGGTTTTTCTTTTGCTCATTCATTTGTTCATTCATTATGAACCCCCTTCTCTGTGCTGGGAACCCAGGGTGATGTTAAAACGAAGCTCTTTACTCCTCAGGGGGTTCATGGTCCCCTCAGTAGTTAAGACAGAAGCCCCTTGTCCTATACTCTTCATTAGGTGTTTATAGAAGGTGTTTAGCCATTGATTTCAAGGTGAGTCGCTGCTTTCCCATTGGGCAATGCAGAGGAAGTTTCTGGAAAGCAGTGATTTGCACTAGGTTTCCAAAGACAGTGAGAGATGGGGATGCTCTTCTGGAAAGGCAAATTTGGGAGACTGTGGTGGTGTTCACGGAGGGAGGGAATCTCTTGAAGAAGATGAGTAAGTTGGATTCACACAGTAGGAACAGAGTTTTGTTCTGAGGAATGTTTGGAGCAGGGAAGCCCACGTTTCTCCTGTCCTTGAACCTTCCTTTAGGGGCTATCCCTCTGCTTTTCAGCTGCTGGAAGTGGTTCATGAAAAACAGGAGGGTCTGCTGTTGGGTTTCTCCCCATACCTTCTTCTCTGCCAGATTAATTCCAGAAATGCTTACCCCGAAAGTCCTGGGGAGCCAGACAGTCCCTGAGGTTTTGCTCTGATCACAGCAAAACCCTAGTGCTGCTCTTTAATGTCAGTCCCCTGCGGAAGTGAAGCCAGGGCACAGAAAGGGCGAAGACGGAGGACTAAAGGTGTCCCTAACTTTCCTGAAAAAGGAAGAAGTTGGATTGAATCATCCCTGAGATACCTTCTCTGGCATGCTTGAGTTCACCATAGGTTTGTCATTTTGATGGAGAACCCAGCCCCTTCTCATTTGACATGGGGTTTATGGGTCACCCAGCCATCGTTTCCTGAGCTCTATTGCTGATATTCGAAAACAAAAACAAAAAACAAAAATCACATTTCTTTTTGTTGTTGTTTCTTTGGAATGCTTGATCTTTAATAGTTTGAACAATCGTATAAGTAGCACAATTTAAATTCTCAGGCCATTTTAGCGGCCATAATTTTGCTGCAGTTTTGAGCATAATTTTGCTGAGCCTTGTTCATGACTTTGACAGTGTATAATTAAAGGCACATGGATGTCAAGGGAGAGCTAACTGGGAGTAACTTTTGAAGGGAGGGTTCCTATTAGCTACTGTAGGTGTCAGGTAAGGTCAGGAACAAGATACCATGAAAACTCTTAATCCTGGTACTTTTTGCTGGGTACAGGTGCTCTAACAGTCAGAGGTTTTTGCTGTCTCTCAAAACATGCCAAATTTGTAATCTGGCACAGCCAACCTTTACACCATGTTTTATGCTAATTCAGCTACAGGAATTAACTTGTTTACTCAACCAAAGGCCCTATAAAACCAGCCCATTTCATCCACAGGAAAGGAACGTTAAGGAGGTCACATCTGTGTTCTAGGTCACTCTCAGGACAGGGGCAGAACTTGATCAGGTTAAGAGTTAGCTCTTAACCCTTGAACAATCCTACCTCCCTGGGAGAAGTGTGGGAAAACATTCTTCTTATTTTGTGTGCAAAGGTTAACGTCCCCCGAGCCAAAATGGCTTTACTTCTGCAAGTCTGGCTTACCTGTCAATTCTTAGCAAAGGAAGGACCTGGGCAGGATTGTGAGTGAGGACAAGCTGCTCTTTTTCTAATAGTGTTGCATGTGTCATGAAATTTAAACGGTTCCTTGAATTTATTTGCTTTTAAAGAGTTTTATTTTTTGATTTAAAGAAGACAATAAAAATAATAATCTCCTAATCAGAAAGAGACTTGGATAATTTTTTGTGTACCTTCTCTCTTATTTCTACGTATGTATGTGTAAAACAAATTGGCATCTGTGTATATGCATACGTATTTCTTACAGTATATATTTATTGACTGAACCACTTTTCTTTCAATATTTTCAGGATCTGGAGAGATTGTACACTTGGCAAACCAATTCAGAATACAAAGGAGGAAAATATCCATTGTTTCACTTCTAAGTATGATGCTAATAGTGGGTTTTCAAAGACGCCCTTTATCAGGTGGAGGAAATTCTCTTCTATTCCTATTTGTTTATTTATTTGATTGAGAAGGAGTGTTGAATTTTGTCAAGTGTCTTTTCTGTGTTTATTAAGATAATCACGTGGTTCTTCCCTTTATTTTTTTTTTGGTGTGTTGTATTATTGATTTTTTTAGATGTTAAACCAATCTTATATTCTTGGGATAGATCCTACTTGTCTTAAGTACTTTTTAGGTAATACTTTTACATATTTTATATATTAATTTATGTAGGTGTATAGATATATATACATATCTATAATGCCTTTTGTATGTTTCATGGGTCTAATTTGCTAATATTTTGTGAAGATTTTATACAAGAATATAGAATCATTCATTTGTAGTTTTTTCTCACTTTGATGTTTTTATGTGGTATGCTATCAGATAATACTGGGCTCAGAATAAGATGAGAATTTTCTCTCCTTTTGCATTTTTTGCAAGAGTTTGTGAAGAATCGATAGCTCTTTGGGTCGGAGGTAGAAGTCATCAGCAATCATTTGGTCCATGGTTAGTTTTAATTTCTTAATTCACTTTTTTAAAAAAATATATATTTTTAGTTGTTGGTAGAACTTTATTTTTATTTATATGTGGTGTTGAGAATCAAACCCAGTGCCTCACGCATGCTAGGCAAGTGCTCCACCATTGAGCTACAGCCCCAGCCCCTCTAATTCGGTTTTTATATTCTATCAGTCTATTCAGATTTTTCCATTTCTTTTGCAGTTTTAGTAGTTTGTGTCTTTCTAAACATTTGTCTATTTCATCTAAGTTGTCTAATATGTCCATGTGCAGTTGTTTATAGTATGTGCTTAAGGATTTAGTCTTTCATTTTTGATTTTAGAAACTTGAGTTCTCTCTCTTTAGGTTGGTTTAGGTACAATTCTGTTGATTATGTTGATCTTTTCAAAGAGTCAAATTTCATTTTTGTTTAATTTCTCTATAATGTTTGTTTTCTCAGTTTTATCAATTTCTGCTTTAATTCTTGTTTTTTTCCTTCCTTATGTTTTCCTTGAATTTCATTGCTCAGCAATTTTTTTTTTTTTTTTTTTGTACTAGGAATTGAACTCTATCTCCAGCCATTTTCACTTTTAAGACAGGGTCTCACTGGATTGCCAAGGCTGGCCTTGAAGTTGTAATCTTCCTGCCTTAGCCTCCTGAGTCACTGGAGTTATAGGCCTGTGCCACTACAATTAGCTCAATCAATATTTGTTAAATGTTAGAATAAATAAATCAACAATCTTCAGCCTTAATTATCCTGCCTTGAAGAGTACAGTCATTTTGAAATTAGCAGATGTTGCTTGTGTGGGTACCAACGTCACTTCAGTATTTAATGTCACACTTAATTCACCCTGATATTCCTTCAGTAGGTTTCTTTGAACACAGGGTATAACTCATGAGCCAAATCAAAGTTTGAGGAGAAGTGGGCTGGAGTCATGGTAGTTCTGTTTGAGATTCAGATTAAAATTCTGAAAACACAATAAAGGATGTGTAATTGAACTAGAAAATACATCTTTGTCTTTGAAGCCAAAAGGAAACTATACGTGTAAAGATGCAGTGGACAGGGCTGGGGTTGTAGCTCAGTGGCAGAGCACTTGCCTAGCATGTGTGAGGCACTGGGTTTGATCCTTAGCGTCACATAAAAAAAAGTAATAATTCAAAAACAAAATAAAGGCATTAAAAAAAAAAGATGCAGTGGACAATGTCCACATTTAAAAATTCAGGAAGCCAACTCAGTGAGACCTTGTCTCTAAATAAAACACAAAATAGGGCTGGGAATATGGCTCAGTGGTCGAGTTCAATCCCCAGTACAAAAAAAAAAAAATTAAAAATGCAGGAAGCCCCTTATCCAATGCCACTTGAGATTTCTCAGGTTCCCCAAGACTCTTGGCTTGGATATTACAGTCCAAGTTAGTGATCATACTCTCAAGGAGAATGACAGCAAAAGGGATCTGAAGCTCTTGGCAAAGCCAATCCTGAAACTTGACCCTCTTCGGGACTTTTAGTTTTGGGAGACTACATTTGCTAGTTGAACAAGACAGTTTGAAAGGGGCTTTCTGTTTTTTGGAGATAGCAAACAAAAACCTAACTGACACACCTCTATTACCTCTATTTTTAGTTTTTCCTTGAATACCAAGAGGTCTCCATATGGAGAAACAGGATGAATATTTAGGATTTAAGTGAGAAAAAATTCTGGTTGTTCCCTCCCCACTCCTGGTTGGCATAGGTGACACTTCCATCTCTACAAGTGAAGCATCATCTGCATATCCTGCAAATGTATGCAGGTTCTCCAGCCAGCCCGGGTAAGGATCACCATGGGAGCCTCTTAGATAGGAAATGTGACTAGGGGTCTTGCATGAAGCACAGGCATCTGCTTATTTAATAATAAGTCCCCAGTTAATTTTGGTGCCAGATGTCCAAAGACCACATTTTGAAGACATCACTCCCCACTCAGACCATCTCCTTACTATCTTATTATATCAACTTATTATATGACCTTATTATATCAACTTCCTACCAACTTCTGGTTCTTATTCAGGGCTTCATTGCTACAGATTCTTTCTAATCTCTTCTGTAGGATAAAGACATGTTTCTCTGCTTGGGCTTTCTGTTTGTATGAAGGAGACCAAAGTCTATACCAGCAAAGTGGATGCCTTGTGCCATATGCACTTCACACAAAACTCAGAGCCTCAGTCTCCTCATTTATAAACTGTAAATGGCATCTACCTCCACGTCATAGTTAATATTTTTCACAGCTCGCATGGCATATGCATGTGAACTGGAAATCACTTGCTAGAACTTATAGGGGCCAACCAGCTGTATATCAGGCCTCCGTGGGTTAAATTAAATGAGAATTAACTGAGGTCATGTGCTGGGCACAGTACTGTGAGGGGGGGTAGAGTTACACTGATGGTCTTGGGCCTATGGAGTATGAATGGTTTGAATGGGACATGAGATGCCAGTGGTCAGCCTGAGATGAGACCTCTAAGAACATGCCCAAGGCCTTAAGGAGGGAGAGAATGTTTTGGCAGATTTGAAGAAGAAACCTAGGACAATAGGAGAAAACAATAGGGACTCTGGTCTTGGGCTTGTATCTGGAGTCATCTGGGCCCTCCACCAGGCTGAGGACTGGGTGAGGGGTGGAGTGGTCAGTTAAGGAGAAGGCCTGCTCTATGTCTTAGTTGCTATTCTAGTAAAACAGGTGGCTGAGTTTGTACCTGAGGTGTAATAAGTAGAGAATAACCGGCATTATTAAAAGCAATAGGCTTTGGAGTGCCCTCTGCATGAGAATGATGGGCACTAAACCTGTCGAGGAGAAGGTGTGGACAGGATTAAATACACTGGAGACTGGAGTCCAGAACCTTGAAAGTTTAATGAGGACAGTTAGTGAAGCACTGCCCTGTGATTAATCACATCAAAAACATCTCTTAAATCAAATGGGATTGTGGTGGACAACAGCCATTTAATTTAGCTACTAAAAGGTCATTTGCAGCTCTTAATAGGGCATTGTTGGTAGCACTTGGCTTCTAAATCCAGGCAGAGAAAGGTCCGTTAGGTCCCTGGAGTGAGGGACTTAAGACCTGAGCCAGCTCCATAGCCCTCCTGCTTCTGAACACCTGAGGAAAGCCAAAGAGGATATACCAAAGCAGAGGGGAGGATGCTGAGGTTTTTTTACTTTTAAAAAAGTGTTTTTGTTTTTAAGATCTCACATGAGATCTTAGAAGGACAAAAACTGCATACAAGGTTATTAGAGGGAATATTACAATTGTGATTTATGAGCAAATGAACATGTTATGTGTATGGCAAGTTATAGGGGCTGTGTGCACAGAGTAGAGTTTAATATTATGAGAAAATAAAGCCTGCAACTGAATGTATCTGATGCATACTTAATGAAGAGCATGATCAAGGGATATTAGAGCTATAAAGGCCCTAGATGATTATCTGGTTCAGTCTCTTCATTTGCACCGATGAGGAAAGTAAATGCAGAGATACATCGCGAGTTTACATAGTCTACATGGGGTGGTGCAGGGATTAGCAGTGGCCAACTCTGGGCCCATCCAGTTCACTGCTGTTGTGCTGCAGGGGCCTTAACTATCCATATATTTGCATTTCACATTTCTTCCATGCAACTAATCAAAGCCTTCAGGAAGGCAGCTAGCTATCAGCCTGAGCCAGAGTTGCTCAGGAGAACCTGAGAGGCTATGGATTTGGAACTCAAAGGGCAGAGTCTCTTGTCTAAGAGGAAGTGACTAGAGCTTGGGCATGTGGCCAAAAAGGCAGAGGGATGGGTGGGTATGAGTTGAGGAAAAAATACTCCTGTTTCAGGTACCCCCAAGGAGTCCTGCTATGGTTTGAATGTCCTCATCAAAATTCATGTTGAAGTTTAATCCCCATTGTGAGGTATTAAGAGATAGAACCAGATGGGACATTTAAGAGGTGATTAGGTTGTCGGGGTTTTGCCCCATGGATGGTGTAATCCATTTATGGATTAATGGATTAGTGGATTAATGGGTTATCAAAGAGTGGTTTTGTTTTAAAACAACTCTATTTTGTTTGTTCGGTCTCATCACATGATGCTTTCTACCACATTGTGACCCAGCAGTAAGTCCCTTACCAGATACCAAGTAGATGTCAACACTGAGCTCTGGGACTTCAAGAACTATGAGCTAGATAATTCTCTTTTCTTTATAAGTTACCTAGTCTGTGGTATTCAGATATAGCAACAGAAAACAGACTGAAACAAGTTTCTGCCTCCTAAAAACTATCCCTAACCTCACCATTAAACACACTATGCAAGAGTTCCCTTTTCTCCATGTCCTTGCCAGCAAATGTTATCATCTTTTTGATAATAGCCATTCTAACTGATGTGATGTGATATCTCATTTTGATTTGAATTGTCATCTCCCTGATCATTAGTGATGTTGAGCAGTGTTCCATATACCTATTGGTCATTTGTATATCTTCTTTGGGGAAATGTGTGTTTGTGTCTATTGCTGTATTAGACAGCTTTTCATTGCTGTGACCAAGATACCTGACAAGAACATATTTTGAGTTCACAGCTTCAGAAGTTCAATCCATGCTTGACTGGTTCCAACAAGGCAGAAACATAAGAGTGGGAGGGCATGGCCGAAGAAAGCAGCTCAGCTCATGGTAGGCAGGAAGCAGAGAGCAAGGAGTGTGGACAAAATATAATATCCGAGGTTATGCCTCTACTGACCTAATTCCTCTAGCTATATCCCACCTGCCTACAGTTACTACCCAGTAAGCCATTCAAATTATCAATCCATCAAAAGGCTTAATCCACTGATAAGGTTAGAGCTCTCGTCATCTAATAATTTCACTTCTGAACATTGTTACACTGGATATATTTCCAGCACATAAAGTTTTTGTTTGTTTTTTGCTATTTTTTTTCTTCATGTTCTAGATATTAACCACTTATCAGATGTATGATTCACAGCTATTTTCTCCCATTCTGTAGGTTGTTTCTGTCTTTTGTTGGTTGTTTCTTTGCTATACAGAAGACTTATAGTTTGATATAATCCCATTAGTCTACTTTTGCTTTTGTGTCCTGCATTTTTTGAGTCTTGTCCAAAAAATCCACACCCATCCCCATTACCCGAAGCAATTCCACTATGTTTTCTTCTAGTAAGTTCATCGTGTCAGTTCTTATATTCCAGCTTTTAATCTATTTTGAGTTGAACTTTCTGTAAAAGGAGTCTAATTTCTTTCCTCTGCATATGAATATTCATTTTTCTCAGCACTGTTATTGAAAAGACTGTCCTTTCTTCAATGTGTGTCCATAGCACTTTTGTTGAAAATCAGTTGGCTATAGATGTGTGGGTTTACTTCCAAGCTTTCTATTCTGTTCCATGGGACTATGTTTTTGTTTTCTGCCAATAACATGCTTTTTTGTTTACTACAATTTTGTAGTATGTTTTGGAGTCTGGTGATGTAATACTGCCTGCTTCATTTTGTGCTCTGTGTGTGTGTGTGTGTCTCTGTGTGTGTGTCTGTTTTCTCCCCCTTGGGATAGATTTGGTTTCTTAGGATTTTGTGTGTGTGTGTGTGTGTGTGTGTGGTTCCATACAAATTTTAGAATTAATTTTTCTAGTTCTGTGAAGTATAACATTAGTGTTTTGATAGAAATTGTACTGAATCTATAGATGCATTGGGCAGTACATGAATATATCAACAAAGTTAATTATTCTAATCCATGAAAACAGGATGTCTCTCCATATTTTTGTGTGTCCTCTGCAATTTCTTTCATGAATGTTTTATAGTTTTCAGAGTAGAAACCTTTGGGTAAATTTATTCCCTAGTGTTTCTTTTGTATTTTTTGTAGCTGTTGGAAGTGAGATTGCTTTCCTTGATAGATATATTCTGTTATTTGCTATTGGTATATAGCAATGCTACTGATTTCTGTATATTGATTTTTTTTTTATCCTACAACTTTGCTGAATTTATTAGTTCTAATAGTTTCTTGGTGGAGTCTTTGGGATTTTCTGTACATAAGACCATGACATCTAGAAATAGTGATAATTTGATTTCATCTTTTCCAATTTGGAGGTCCTTTCTTTCTTTCTCTTGCCTGATTCCTCTGGCTGGAATTTCCAGCATTATTTTTGATAAAAGTGGTAAAAATGGGCATCTTTGTTTTGTTTCAGATCTTAGAAAGAAAATATTCAATATTTCCCCTATTCAGCATGATGTTAGATGTTGGTTTACTGTATATGGCTTTTATTATGTTGAGATATGTTCCTTGTACACCTAATTGGTTCAGAGCTTTTATCCTGAAGGGATGTTGAATTTTATCCAGTGCCTTTTCTGTATCTATTAAGATGATCATATGGTTTTTATCCTTCATTTTGTTGATGTGATGTATTACATTTATTGATTTGTGGATATTGAACCATTCTTGCATCCTTGGGATGAATTTCACTTGATCATGGTAATTAATCTTTTTAATCTGCTGTTGGATTCAGTTTGTTAGTATTTTGCTGAGGATTTTTGTGTCTATGTCCATCAAAGATATTGGCATGTATCTTCCTTTCTTTTTTTTTCTTTTCTTATTTCTTTCTTTCTTCCTTCCTTCCTTTCTTTTTTATTATTATTGTGTCCTTCTTTGGTTTTGGTATTAGGGTAATACTGATCTCATAGGAAGTGTTTGGAAGAATTCCTTTCTCTTCAGTATTTTGGAATAATTTAATAAGAATGTGTATTCATTCTTTAAATGTTTCATAGAATTCACCAATGAAACCATCTGGTCCTGACTGTTTGCTCTCTTGCTGCTTGTTTCCTTATTCCATTTTTCCTTATTTATTTTTTGAGGAGTTTTACCCTCTGGAATTTTCACTTTTTTAGTGTTTCCTCTGAAACTTTAACATGCATATTTAACTTATCAAAGTAGAAATTTGATCAAAATTGCAATAGCCTTCCTATCAATATAAGGACATTAGATCACTTTAACCGAGATCTCCTCTCCTTACTTCCAGGTTATTGTAGAGTTTTGTTGTCTTTTTCACCCCTAAAATTATTAGCATTTTATATCCTTAGTGTATATATCACTTCCACGTTTGTGAGTTTTGTTAGTCATAGTTCTTTCATGTTGGACCTGTTTTTTCCTCCTAAAGTACGTCCTTCCATCTGTGCAGGCCCTTCCAGTGGCAAACATTCTCAATTTTGTTATCTCACCTATCTTCTTGAAATACAGTTTGCTGGATATATAATTCTAAGTCAATGGTTATTTTCTCTCAGTAGATTGTTTTTCTTCCTTTGCAGCTGTACAAAAGTTGGCTATCACTCTAGTTGCCATTAGTTGTAAACAAGCTTTCTTCTCTGGCTGCTTGTGGGAACATCTTTATCTTTGTTGTTTTGTGGTTTTACTACAACATGTCTATAAAGGAATTTCTTTTCATGTGCTTCTCATATGTATCAATGTTTCTTATGAATTTTTGAAACTCTCATCTGCTATGTTTACATTTTCTCCATTCTTTTAACATTTGTCAAGCCTTTCCACTCTTTCATATCTCTTTAGTTTCATATTTTTATTTTTATAAACTCTATGTGCTTAATTTTGCATAAGTTTTTTTGAATATATCTACTATTTTTATAGCATATCTAATCTGTTTATCAGATGTATAATTCATTCACTGTTTTTAGTTTCGATAATATTTTTCCTTTCTCAAATTTTCATATGAATCATCTTCCACTCTTCCTGGTTCTGTCTATTGATTGTTTTCTGATTACATCATTTTCTTTAAATATATCACATGTAAATTGGGCCCCAGAGAACTGTGCTAGTTTCTGCTTGGGCATTAGGTAGTACTACCAACCACCACTTCATTTTAACTTTTATACTGAAGTTTGACAGCATGAGTGATATAAATATAATCTTTGCAGCCGGGTAGAATAAGCCTGGAGTTGCAAATTCTGAAGAGAAAATAAAAGAATTTTACTAGAGTCATTATGGGACAGTCTAATTTCTGGGTTATCTTTCTCTGCTGGGAGGTGAATTTTTTCTTCTGCTCTACTCTTCCGCAAAGGGTATATCCCTCCTAAGGGTCGTGGCTTAAGAAGGAGCCCTAGGTTCACTTGCCATATTTTGCATAGGTTCAAATTTCTCTCCCCAGTTATCTGTGCGAGTGGAAGCATCTACCTAACAGGGAAAACCCAAAGCTTTTTTGTTTTGCTTTTGTTTTCCATTTGCTGTTTATTAACCTGGCTTCAGCTCATTATTTTTATTTTGCCCCTTGCATCTGCATGATTTCCTGTACTTTCTTTTGACCTAAGCAATACTTTAAAAAGTACGTTTGTCATAATGAATCCAGGATACCATTTGGAGGACACCCCATAGATAAACCTAAACACAGTTCAACAGAGAATTGCTCATATTGTTGAGGAATGAGTGAAGTTTTGCGTATGACATACATCTTTGTTATTTCATCTTTATCCTATTGTTAAAGTAAATCCAATACCAGCCAATAATCATAAGCTATTCTTATTTACCAGTTACAACTAGAGATTAGCTATGGATAAAAAGTTTGGCAAAAATCAACCAAAGTAACCCAACTAATATGTATAGCCATAAAGCGCTAAAAAAAATAAAATAAAATAAAATCAATGAAGTCTTCTGTCAGAATCAATTGGCAACATGGGAGATTTTCAGTAAAGAATATTAAGTATTTTACTATTGTTTGCTCATTGTGGGTTACACATCATTTATAACTGCAAAATTTGTAATAAATTTATGTGCATGTGTGCATATATATATATATGCATTTTTCAGAGGACTACTTGTGAAACATTCATCTGAATGCCTCATCTTATTAAAAAACAGCAAGGTAACACAAATTTGAAGTAGATTAGAAAAAAAGAAACAACAAATAGAGTGATACATTAGAATCAGACATAACATTAATCAAAAGTGTCATCTCAGAGAGTTCAGATACGTTATGATTGGCCACAGATTTGTCTCAAAGCAGCCTAGTATATTTTGTATAGAGAAAAAAAATTGATCAGATATTTAATTTTCAGTGTATGGTGAGAGATTATGGAGTTTATTTAGACAAAGTCTAATTTTATTCCAAGAGTGTGTAGAGGAACAATGGGCAATGTTTTTGTTTTGTTCTTTTCGTCGGGCTGGTGATTGAACCCAGGGCCTTTTGCATGATAGGCAAGTGTTCTATCACTGAGCTACATCCCCAGCTTGAACAATGTGTTTTAATAAATCATAATAACATCTTTATTCCTCACAAAGAATCACAGGGATGGTTTCAGTGAAGCCCCTCTGCAAAAGATTTTCCAACATTTATTTCTATAAGAGACATATATTGAAGTATTTATAGGTGAAATAATATGAACTTTGTGATCTTCTTTAAAATGCTGTTGTCTTGTCTGCCTTATGCTGCTATAACAGTACCTGAGACTAGGTAATTTAGAATAATAATGTATTCTCTCATACTTCTGAGGGCTGGGAAGTCCAAAAATGAGGTTGCTGGTATCTAATGAAAACCTTTTTGCCACATTTTCACAGGGCAAAAGAGGACAAATGTGTTCTCACATGGAAGGAGGGCAAGAGAGAGGGAAGAGACAGAACAAACTCCTGCAGTTTGTGTGTGTGTGTGTGTGTGTGAACATGTGCATGTTTGTTTGTTTGTTTGTTTATTTGTTTTATTTTGCAGCGCTGGGAATTGAACCCAGGGCCTGGTTCTTGGTGGGTAATGCTCTACCATTGAGTTTAACCCCCAGCCCTGCAACCCCTTCCTTCACCTCACAACACTGTTGCATTTGGAATTAAGTTTCCAACACATGAATATAGGGAGACACATTCAGATCATAGCTACTATACACCTGTTGGAGTGAATAGTTAAAGCAAGAACAAAATATTCATAAGTGTTGAAGCTGGGTGATGTGCAATTGGGGATTCATTAGACCCTTGTCTCTACTTTAAGATAAACTAAATCTGATTAATGTGTTTCTTGTCTCTTCTAATAGTTCCCCAAGCACTACCACTATTTATATGGTGAAGAAACCAGGTCACTTGTTCTGTAGAGTTTCCCTCATGTGGATTTCCTGTTGCTTCCACAGGTTGACAAGAGAATGCTACCTTAGCAGAGAAATCCACTGAATATAGATGTCCCACAGACCTGGGCAGGAAGGGTTTTTTAAAAAAAAATTTTATACAACATTTAAAAATCTGTTTTAATTAGTTATACATGACAGTAGAATGCACTTTGACCCATCATACATAAATGGAGTATGACTTCTCATTCTTCTAGATGTACATGATGTAGAATAACACTGATTGTTTAGCCATGTATGCACATAGGGTGATAATGTCCAATTCATTCTACTATTCTTCCTACCTCCCAAACTCTCTCCCCTCCCTTCACTCCCTTCCGCCTAATCCAAAGTAACTATTCTTCCCTAACCCTCCCCACTTTATTGTGATTTAGCATCCACATATCAGAAAAAAACCATTTGGCCTTTGGTTTTTTGGGATTGGCTTATTTATCTTAACCTGATATTCTCTAGCTTCATCCATTTACTGGCCAATGCCTCTTTTCAGCAAAGGAAGCAATCAATAATGTGAAGAGAGAGCCTATAGAATAGGAGAAAATCTTTACCACATGCACCTCAGATAGAGCACTAATCTCCAGGATACATAAAGAACTCAAAAAACAACACCAAAAAACCCAAATAACCCAATCAATAAATGGGCTAAGGAACTGAACAGACATTTCACAGAGGAAGAAATACAATCAATCAACAAATATATGACACAGTGTTCAACATCTCTAGCAATTAGAAAAATGCAAATCAAAACTACTCTAAGATTTCATCTCACTCCAGTTAGAATGGCAGTTATCAAGAATATAAGCAACAATAAATGTTGGTGAGGATGTGGGGGAAAAGGTACACTCATACATTGCTGGTGGGACTGCACATTTGTGCAACTACTATGGAAAACAGCATGGCTATTCCTTAGAAAACTTGGAATGGAACCACCATTTGACCCAGCTATCCCTCTACTTAGTCTATACCCAAAGGACTTACAATTAGCATACTACAGCGATGTAGCCTCATCAATGTTTATAGCAGCTCAACTCATAATAGCTAAACTATGGAACCAACCTAGGTGCCCTTCAACAGATAGATGGATAAACAAACTGTGGTATATATACACAATGGAATATTATGCAGCCTTAAAGAAGAATGAAATGATGACACTTGCCAGTAAATGGAAAGTTTTGATGGAAACAAAAAGAAGAAAGGGTGAAGCCGTCTGACCCAAAGAAAAGAGTCGCAATAAAAAGGGACAAAGTCCAGAGGGAAGGTAAGGGAAAATGGAATCCAAAAAGGAGAGGAGAGCCAAAAAGAGCAGAAAGAAGCACACTAGAATTAAGCACTCCTGATTTCTGAGGTCTTTGTCTCCCTCAACCCCGCCTCCCTGCTGGACTCTTAACTGTCAGAGCAGTGGGGTGGGCGAGTGCAGCAAGGGGCAAAGCATCAGGAGCACTTTCTCCTTGGGCTGCACAGCTGAGCTAAAACCTAAGAGGATTAAAAAAAAATTGTCTTGAACTACATGCTTAAGAAAGGACAAATACACTTCAAATCAAATCAATTTTGAAGGGGCAGCATCTTTATTATCTCTCATCCTGAGGCTTCATTTCACATCCAAATAAATAGTAAACTCCTTGCAAAGGCAAATTACACCCAGATTTACCCGCAGGTGGCATTTCATGCCATAACTATTAACTTAATGGTACTTCGTTTTGAAGTACCATTAGGTACTTCATCGACATCATCTCTTCTGGGCTCCCTGATTAGTTCACACTATATGATAATTATTTATCATAATTTTTCATTAGCTTTACAAGTTATACCATTTGGAACCATGTAAGGTGGTTAATGTTTTAGTGATTTTTAAACACTTTCTAATCAGAGACTCAAAGGCCAAATGGTGGTGACTCAGAAACAGAACATCTGGGACATGATCATGATTAAAGATTACTTGTAGGGCTGAGGATGTGGCTCAGCAGTAGAGCGCTTGCCTAGCATGTGTGAGGCCCTGGGTTCGATTCTTAGCACCACATAAAAATAAATAAATAAATAAAAGGTTGAAAAAAAAAGATTACTTGTAACCGTTATTTGGATGTTACATCGTCTTTGAAATATAGGAGCACAAACTGATGCTGAGTATCCAGCCTTGGTGCCGTTCTGGCCCTGCTGCAGCACAGGGGTGGCTCTACACAGTGTCACTCACTGTGGGTCCCATCAGATTCATGAGAAAATGCCAGCCCCATCACCAGCTCTCCTAGCTACTAAGGCAGATGGCCCTACTTTCCAGGTAGCGCAGAAGTTGTGCCCTGTCCAGAAGTTGTGTTACCAGGAAGAACAATTTACAATTCATAGGAATCCGAACCAAGGAGAAGCTTGCCAATAGAGGCTTGGTCTGCATGGAGAATTGCTGGAGGGGTTTCCAGGGCCTTGATCCTGGATGAGTGATTCCCATCCAATTTTAAGAAATGAGCTACATGGAATGGGAAACAATTAGAGCATGTTATAAGAAAGGATACGTGTTATTTTGGGAAACTTGTCTCCATTTTGTATGTGGATATTTGTGTATACTGAGACATGATATGAAATATATTTTTAAAAATTGAGTCATGTCAAAAGACCTTGAGGAATGCTATTCTAAGAAATTATCATTCAAGTCTGGAACAAACCAGACTGGTAAGAGCTCTTACTTAGACATCATACCAGCTTTTGAATCAATGCTTAACTGTTCCCATAATAACAAATTAAAAATAAAACAATGCCCTAGGTACACGTATGACTACATATATGGTGTAACTCTATATTGTGGACAACCAGAGAAATGAAAAGTTGTGCTCCATTTGTGTACAATGAATCAAAATACATTCTGCTGTCATGTATACCTAATTAGAACAAATGAACAAATAAATAATAAAAAAAAATGAAAAAGTGAGGCTTCTGGGTTGATCTTTTTTATTTTTTCTGGATACTGGGAAATTAACTCAGGGGCACTCGACCACTGAGCCACAGCCTCAGCCCTATTTTGTATTTTATTTAGAGACAGGGTTTCATTGAGTTGCTTAGTGCCTTGCTAAGTTGCTGGGCTGGTTTTGAACTTGCTTCACCCTCTCACTTTAGCCTCCTGAGTCACTGAGATTACAGGTATATGCCACCATGCCCGGCTAGGTTGATCTTTTTAAAAATCCACTCATTGAGAAAAAAGGGGAACTCTATTCAAATGTTACTGGTTTCTATCAATGCAAGAGGGCTAGGGGTGACAGGGTAGGCCTTGAAGTAGCCTCTGCCTGGTAGAAATGAGTGTAAAGTTGGTACCAGCCACCTTATGACAACACCCACCCTTTACTGAGCACCTACTATGTGCCAGTCTCTGAACTAAGGCTTTTCCTACATTAACTCTTTCAATCCACACCTCCCAATGAGACATATGCTTCCATATTTCACTGAGTGGAGAACATTCATTTTTTGAAAAAAAAAATTAAAAGAAATCTTTCCTTTCTATGTCTATGTCACTGAGAGTCATGTACATTTAATGAATTTCTCTGCTCAGGTAAACAGAATTTAGAATTATGTAACTTATTAACTAACAAATATTTTTGAAAAATTTGAAGGTACCAAGAATATGATGGCAGAAAAAATAGACAAAATCCTTTAGTGGAAATTTTATTTGGGAGTTATGGGAAGCATAGGTTATAAGGAAGTTAAATGAATAAAAGAGAAAATATGTTAAGTGGTTATGCATGCTAAGGTTAAAAAAAAAAAACCCAAAACCCAGAAAAGGGTAACAGGGCTTAGGGGTATATTAGTTTTCTATTTTCTGCTTAACAAATTACTATGAACTTAGCAGGTTAAAACAGCACACACATTTATTATCTCTCAGTCCCTGTGGGTTCAAGAGATTGAACAGCATTTAACTGGGCCCTTGGTTTAGGATCTCCCCAGGCTGCAATCAAGGTGTGAGCTAGCTACATTCTCATTTGGAGACCTGACTAGAGAATAATCCTCTTCTCAACTCATTCAGGTTATTGGTAGAATTTATTTTCTTATGGTCTTATAACTGCAGGCCCTAGTTTTTTGATGGCAGGCCAGTGGAGGCGGCCTTCAGATCCTGGAGGCCTTCCAGTTCCATTGACCTTCTTACAACATAGTGAGGCCACAGCCAAAGGACAGTCAGTGTAGGTAATGAATGACTGGGTCAGGAAGATGAGGCTGCTTCAAAGGAAATAAAATGCTAATACCTCCAGAGCACTTCCCCCTCCTCCAACTTGTTGTCAAGGTTACCTGCCTCCAGGGAATTGTTCCTCCCTGTAAGGAGTTGGGAATGATTAGTCCTGGGTGGCTCCCTTCTTTCTGGTACCCCTGGGTGGCTTCCTTCCCACCCTTAGATCACTCTAGCTTTTGGGTTGTATAGGTAGGATAGGAGAGGGGATGAGAACAAAGGAAATCTGAAATCTATAAAAGGGGCAGAACACCTCCACTGTGCTGGGCACCAGCTTTGGACCCCCTCTTCTGCAGAGGTCTCTCTCTCTTTCTCTTTCTGTTATCCTTTAAATAAAACTTTTTACTCTTGCCTCAGCGTTTTTCAGGTGTTCAATTTTCAACATCTGGGAACAGGACTTGGGCCTGATTTATTTTCAACACCCATGTCATCTCTGTTCTCAATGGCAATTTACTTCCTCAAATCAACAAGGAAAATCTCATGTTCTAGTCCGCTAGGATAGACTCTTCTATATTATAACATAATTATGAGAACAACAGCCTATCTACTGGCTATATAAAGTAATCTGATCAAGTGAAGTGACCCCCTATTAACTTTTTCTATCTTTTATTAGTTAGAAACAAGTAATAGGGTCCTCCCGAGGGCAGAGAGGACTTGGCAAGGGCAAAGACTCACTGGGGTCACCTGAAGGTACATCAGCCATAAAAGGGTTACAGTTTTAGACCGAGTGGCCAGGGAAGGGATCTTTGGGAGAAATCTGGTAATTCCTAGGGAGGAGAGTCATGTGGCTGTGGGGGTGGGGTGGGCAAGAGAGGAACAACTTCACAACAAAAGAAAGGAAATGCAAAAGCCTGATGCATGTGCCTGCTTTTAACCATTTAGGAAAAAAAAAAAGTTCTGTGTGCTACTGGAAAGACCAAAAAGAAAGAGAATTGCCACAGCATTGTCCCTGAGTAAGGAAGAGGAGTCTGATGCAGAAGTGAAGAGACTGATATTTGCTAGTAGCATAGATGAGGAATTCATGGTGGAAGACCTGGAGGCCGAGCGCGTGGGCACCCATAGAAGGTACGGTGAAGACGGCTTTACTCTCTTGATGAACTGGTTCTTCTGAGAGTTAGGTTTAAGGAGGAGGTGTTGGTGATTTGAAGTAAAATGGAAGAGTCTTGCACAGCAGGGGCATGAGAACGGGTCACGTGTGGGAATGGACCAAGGAAGGGTCAGTCTTTTCACATGGCAGCCTAAGTGCCCATCTGAGGTTAGTGGCCACAAACTTAAAGATACCACTCAATACAGGATGTTTTTCTCCAACTACATTGAGCATGTTGGAGACAGGCAATGTGAATGAAGCCAGTGGAGTTGAACTAGGTTGTGGTTGGTGTAAGTAAATGCACAGGAGCACAGGGGAACAGGGATGGAGGGAGACATGAGGAGGTGAGTATAGTGACTGACAATGGTCTTTGTAAGGTCAGATCGGCAGTAAAGATCATGACCACTAGCCAAAAAGGTAAAAGCATAGCTTTATTGGGGCGAGGTTCCAGTGTGGGCCGGAGAAGTCACGCCCAAGACTGGGAGAGGCCATTTTTATGGGTAGGTTGAGGGAAGGGGGATTCTCATAAAGAGGTGTTTCTTCTTGGTTGGCTGAGGCCTGGTGACAGGTATGGTCCGATTTCAGAGGTCAGTGTGTCATTGATGATTGGTTGACAGTTGATGACAGAGTGGTGAACAGTTGACCATTTGGTACGCACAGGTAACTTCAGATGCCCAGCCCCCCTTTGCCTAGCTGCCATCTCTCGACCCATCATTCCAACCTCTTTGATGATATAGGATGCTGGCATCTGTCTGGCTACTTCCTGGGCAATTTCTCCAACAAGCTCACGAGCAAACCCAATGATTGAGGTTGATGTGATGTGAAGTTTCCAGGTGATGTGAAGCCCTTCGGAGACCAGTTGAACAATCTGGGAGATGAATGTTGGTCCGTGGTCAGACTGAATAGAGGGAGGTAGTGCGAACCTGGGAATAATCTGCTCAATGAGGATGGAGGCCCCGTATGTGCAGTCTCCCTGGAGGTGGAATAGGCTTCTACCCAACATGAAAAAGTATCAATCAAAGTGAGAAGAAAACGGAGTTTTTTATGTCTTGGCATATGAGTAGAATCAATTTGCCGATCTTCGCCTGGTTGGTGGCCTCTCATCTGGTGAGTTGGGAGTTTGGGTTTAAGTCCTCCCTGTGGTGAGACTGTAGAGCATATCTCCCAAGTGGAATAAATCTGCTGGAGAATAGTAGAAAGACCAGGATAAAAGAAAAGAGCCTGGAGAAACTGCTGGAGGGGACTGGCTAGAAGAGCAAAATTAGGGATCCAGTGGTGGAAGAAGCCGGCCAGTCCTAGGAACGAGAGAATGTCGCAGCCAAGGAGGGGAACTGGACAGGAGGGGATAACTAAGACGGAGTGAGTAAATGGATGTCCTTCTAGGGTGCAGGCCAGTTTGGCTGTTCATTTTGGAAAGGAAGATGTACCATCAATTCCCATAATTGAGATCTGAGATGGAAATAAAGGACCAGGATGGGCAGGCAGAACAGAATAGGTAGCCCCTATATCCACTAGGAAGGTAGTGGACTTACCCACTACCTGGAGCATTACCCTGGGCTCAGCAAGGGTAATAGTGGTCCTCAAGTCTGGGCTTGTTCAGTCATCTGTGAATCCTAGCAGTTCTAGGATACCCTCGCATGGAGGCACTGGGGAGGGGCCAGCCATAGGGCAATCACTCTTTCAGTGTCTTGCCTGCTTGCAAGTGGGACATGGTCTGGAGGGAGGCCATGGGTTTGGGCACTGCCAAGCCCAGTGACCTTTGCATCTACTCTTAAAGCAAGCCCCAGGCCAGGCGAATGGCTGGTGCCCCTTTTGAAGTCGAGTTGGCTGCGTAGGCCACAGGGCAGCTACCAAGGCCTGGGTTGGCAGAACTACTTTTTTCTGTAAGCATGCCTGCATGGCCAATTCGGCTGAGTCTTCCCTGGTATTATAAACTTAGAAAGCCATCTTGACTAGATCTCGGATAGGGGTCTGAGGACCATCCTCAGCTTGTTTGAGCTTTTTTCTTATATCTGGGGCCAATTGAGAGATAAAATGAGTTGCTAGAACTGTGGCCCCAGAGGGAGAATCGGGATCTAGCTTTGTGTATTTGGTAAGAGCCTCAGTGAGGCAGTTGAGGAACAAAGCTGGATTTTCATCAGGGCCTTGGGTAACTTCTGCCAGTTTATCAAAATTAACCACTTTGTTAGAGACTGCCCGCATGCCTGCCAGGAGGTATTGGATCATCCGAGCGCAGTGGTTATGGCCTTGCCGACCCTCTTGGTAGTCCCAGTGTGGGTCAGCCTCAGGAACTGCTGCCATCCCTGTGGGGAGGTAGGGTCTGTCAGGCGGACTTGGTCTGCATGGTCCCTGGCTGCCTGTTGGATGCGGGCCCTTTCATCAGAAGTAACAGAAGATGAGAGAACAACACAAATGTCCTGCCAAGTAGGATCGTAAGCCTGAGAGAGATATATGAATTCTTTGGTGTAATTGGTGGAGTCTGCAGAAAAGGATCCTAAATGCTTCTCAATTTGGGCCAGGTCTTGAAGTGAGAATGGGACATGGATGCGCACTATGCCTTCACTCCCGTGACCTCACGGAGGGGGCAAAGTGTGCATCAGAAGAGGGTTGTGAGTTGTTTACAGGAAGATGGGAGTGGGTGTGAGCACTGACGGGGTAAGGAAGGTCAGGGGAGGAAGTGTGATGGGAAGATGGTGGCAAAGAAGGGGGAGGAGGTGAAGGGAGGGAGGGGCCAGGAGACTTCAGGGAAGAGGCGGGGGGGGGGGGCAGAAGGAGGGGCCAGATAAGGTAGAGGGAATGAGATGATGGAGGAAGGGGAGGAGCAGTGAGGAGCTCTGGTGGGTCAGAGAAGAAAGATGGAGAAGAAGTTGAGAGAGAGTTTGGAGACTCCTTGGGTGAAGGAGGAGAAGGAGAAGGGCTATGATGGGCCAGGAGGACCTGAGCAGTAGAGCAGGTGGATCAAAGGTCAGGGCAAGAGCAGAGGTCCCAGAAAGCCTGCACATAAGGGACCTCTGACCACTTATCTGTCCAGTGACAAAAGTTGCCCAAATCTGGAGGCTAGTTTCACCATCTGAAAAGGTCCATGGACCCCTTTGTGATCAACACCTCACCTCAACCCCCACAGTCTCTGGCTACCACTGTCCTCTTCACTATCCTTATGGTTTTCTGTTCCCACAGGTATGCCTATAGATTATCCTATGAATGGAATTACATTTTGTACCTTTGGGTCTGGGTTATCCATTTAGCATAATGCATTTGATATTTATCATGTCATGTGAGTATCAGTAGTTAGTTCCTTTTTCTCAGTGAGTAGTTTTCCAGTGTGTGGATATACCACAGGTTGTTTATCCACTCACAAGTTCAAGGACATTTGCATTGTTTCCAGTTTTTGGAGAGTGAAAGTAAAGACACTACAAACATTTCCATACAGGTTTTTGTGTGAACATATATGTTTGTTTCACTTGAGTAGATACCTTAGCATGGGATTGCTGGGTCATATGGTAACTGTATTTTGACTGCATAAGAAACTGCCAAACAGTATTCCAAGATAGTTGTATTATTTTGCATTCCCACTAGCAGTGCATGTCAGTTTAAAAACTGTTAGGTGTCCTAGTACATGTGTAAATGATACCTCCTTGTGTTTTAATTTGCCTTACCCTAATGACTAATAATGTTGAGAACCTTTTTATGCCTTACTTGCCTCCTCTGTGTTTTCTTTGGTGAAGTGCCCTTTCACATTGTTCACTTTTTTTAAAAAAACAACTGAGTTGTACATTTTTATTATTAAAATTTGAGATTAAATATATATATATATATATATATATATATATATATATATATTTGTGATACAACTCTTATATGCAAATACTTTCCACCAATCTTTTTTTCCCCATTTTCTTAATAGTGGTTTTGGAAGATTAGAGGTTTTCAATTTTAAATCCACTTTATCAGATGTTTAGGTTTTATATTTAGTTACGATATTCTCTCTTTCTTTCTCTCTGTCTCTCCCTCTTTGTACTGGGAATTGAACTCAAGGGAATTTTATTACAGAGATACATTCCAGCTCTTTTTATTTTTGAATTTGAGACAGGGTCTTGCTAAGTTACCCAGGCCAGCTTTGACCTTGCAAACCTCCTCCCTCAGCTTCCTGAGTTGCTGGGATTATAGGCATGTGCCACTGAGCTCAGCTGATCTATCATCCATTTTGAGTTAAATTTTGTGTATAGTATGAGGTATGCATCAAGGTATATTTTTTTCTCTAATATAGCTATCCACTAGTTGAAAGACTATTCTGTCCCTATTGAATTGCCATTGTGCTTTTGTTGGAAATTAATTGATCATGTATATATGATTCTGTTTCTGGAATCTGTTCTAGGCCATTGATCTGTGTGTCTATCATTTGCTAGTACATTCTCTTTCGGTTCTTGTAGCTGAAGTGGTTCTCAGCTGAGGACAATTTTGCCTGTCCTCCCCTCTCTACTCCCAAGGATATTAGGCAATGTTTTGAGTCTCCTTGGTTGTCATAATTGGTGGGTAGTAGTCAGGGATGCTGCTTCGTCTCCTATAATGCATGGGACAGCCTCCCGCAACAAAGAATGATCTGACCCAAAATGTCAGTAATGCTGAAGTTAAGAATTCTGTGTAGTTTTAGGTTTTGGAAAGAGAGTGTGATCTTAACAAAGGTAGTTTTAGAGATGTAGGGAGAATACTACAAGCACACAGTGTCGCTCTCAGGTTTAAATAGGACATGCGTAAAAATGCTGGGTACACACAGCTCATGCTAATTAATTCTAATTTCCTCATTATTTCTCCTTCTCCTAACCATGATCAAGTTTTCTCCTCTTTGCAATATTTTTAGTGTGGTCTCTGCACTTGTCCAGGAACTCTGTGTTGGGTTTTGGGACTCCTGCTCTGAGAATTCCCTGTGAATAGCTCCTGCTTGTCTGTCTTCTGTAAATTCAGGCATGGCATGCCCTGCTCTAGGGCTTGCATCTCTCTCTCTCTCTCTCTCTCTCTTTTTTGATTATTAATTGTGTTTTTTATTTTTATTTGTTTTCATATTTAATTTATTTATTTGTTCTATTTAGGCTTACATGATAACAGAGTGCAATTTGATTCATTGTGCATAGATAGAGGATAACATATCAATTCTCTAGTTGTAAGTTGTATAGAATCACAACATATATGCAGTCATACATAAAGTTAGGGCTATGATGACCACCATATTCCACCACCTTTACTGTTCCCATGCCCCCTCCCCCCTTACACCCCTGTGAACAGAGTTCCACCATTTTTCCCATGACTTTCCCCACATTATGGATCAGCATCTACTTATCAATGAGTACATTCGGCATTTGGTTTCCTGAGATTGGCTTACTTCACTTAGCACGATATTCCCCAACTCCATCCATTTACCTGCAAATGCCATAATTTTATTCTCTTTTATTGCTGAGTAATATTTCATTGTGTATATATGCCACAGTTTCTTTATCCATTCATCTACTGAAGGGCATCTAGGTTGGTTCCACAGTTTAGCTATTGTGCATTGAGCTGCTATAAACATTGAAGTGGCTGCAGCACTGTAGTATGCTGTTTTTAAGTCTTCTGGGTATAGGCTGAGAAGTGGGATAGCAGGCTCAAATGGTGGTTCCATTCCAAGTTTTCTAAGGAATCTCCATACTGCTTTCCAGATTGGTTGTACCAATTTGCAGTTCCACCAGCAATGTATTTGCGTGCTTTTTTGCCCACAACCTCGCCAACACTTATTGTTGTTTGTATTCTTGATAATTGCCATTCTGACTGGCGTGAGATGAAATCTTAGGGTAGTTTTGATTTGCTAGATTGCTAGAGATGCTGAACATTTTTTCGTATGTCTGTTGATGGATTGTATATCTTCTTCTGTGAAGTTTGTGTTCAGCTCTTTGGCCCATTTATTGATTGGGTTGTTAGTTTTTTTGGTGTTAAGCTTTTTGAGTTCTTATATATCCTGGATATGAGTACTCTATCAGATGTGTATGTGGCAAAGATTTGTTCCCAAAATATCGGCTCTCTGTTCACTTCATTGATTATTTCTTTTGCTGAGAAGAAGCTTTTTAGTTTGAATCCATCCCATTTGTTGATACTTGATTTTACTTCTTGTGCTATGGGAGTCTTGTTAAGGAAGTATGGTCCTAATCCAACATGATGAAGATTTGGGCCTATTTTTTCTTCTATTAGGCGTTGGGTCTCTGGTCTGATTCCCAGGTCCTTGATCCACTTTGAGTTGAATTTTGTGCATGGTGAGAGATAGGGGTTTAGTTTCATTTTGCTGCATATGGATTTCCAGTTTTCCCAGCACCATTTGT